>JAJHUR010098802.1:0-10404 GCA_027495735.1 Lutjanus campechanus | reverse complement strand
TTGAGTAAATGTATTTAGTTACATCCCACCTCTGGCTCACAAGCACACACCTCAGTGGACCTTCATTCCATTGTCTTCCTCCTTCACTCCTGTCAGACAGAGGGGGCTCTGCTCCGCTCTGCCCCCCATTTGAGCCCGATGTGATCCAGATGACGGGGGTTTCCAAAGGTAGGAGCAGCGGGGCCCGGGGTCTTCATGGGTCAGCTGTAATTCACCACAGAGCTCCGAGAGCAGAGTCTGAACACACACAAAACCCCTCGCAGAACAGTGAGGCTCCACTTAAAGTCTTAAATATCACACAAACTGCAGTTCAAAGGCAGGTATGTTGGGATGAAAAACATTAATCGGCTTAATGATGTTCTCTACCGAATGGTTAGTTTTGCCAGTCTTGAGTGAAAACACACTTAATGCTCCAGTTTACAGGGACTTGGAGGCCACGGAGGCATCTGTGGCCCGGAGAGAGTCATGGAGAAGAAACAGTGCGAGCTGGCAAGAAATAATTCCAGAATTATCTCATCGTTTCAGAATTTCTGGAGGTTTTACCGATCATCTATTTCCGTTTTACTCTTTTTCCTTGAGTAAAAGGAGGAATGTCTGTGCACAGTGCATGTGTGTGTGTGTGTGTGTGTTTATGTGTGTGATCCAGAAGCAGCTCTCTGTAACCAGAGCCTCCATCACAGGGAGGATGTCTGCTGAAATAACAGCTCGCTGCCTCCAACGGAATTTGTCTGTAAGCTGTAAAAGATGGCGTGGAGGGAGAGGAGGAAGAAGAAAAAGTGAGCTGGGGAAGTATTTCTCTCTGTGGCGCTGTAATCAGCAGCGCTCGGCCCTGCGGAGTTTAAAATAGTAAATCCGCTCAAAGACAGTTCAAGGGCTGAATATAGATTGCTCTCCCCGCAGGTATGTGTGTTTGTATGTCTGTGTGTCTCTGCGAATGAAGACGTGTGAATCTGGTTATCATGTTGAGGTTTTCTATTTTTAGAGCACAAGTCTTATTTAGGCCTGCTCCGTATTCACGGTTATTAAATGTGCTATTCAAGCTTAAACAATCCACACTGCCCATGCAGGTATATGTTTGAAAAATACATATAATTCAGTGTGATTTAGTGGTGAGATTTTGTGTTTCTATAAATATATACTGAGGGTTTTTGCAGAAATGAACAGAAATTCAAAAGTGATCAATAGTGACACAACACTACACATACAGAAGGAAGTAGTTATTCAAGAGGGATTGTGAAGGCATGCTGCAGTAAATGTGTGTAGGCATTGTGTAGTAATTCAATAATAAATGTGAGGGAGTGTTTATGAGCAATTTCCCAAAAGCTAATAGTGAGACAGAAGTAATTAAGTAGTGATCATGCAGTGATTTAAATAGTCATTATGCAGTAATCATCAGTAGGCATACGCACCAAAACTCTACTTATTACTACTGAAATTACCACACAAATCACGACCAGTTTGCCGCACATCTCAATAGAACTGATAGAATCAAACAGCGAAACTTGTAGGTTTTGTGTAGATTTCCACAAAACACCGCCGGAGTTTCACAGGAAAACAGCACTAACAGAATCTCCCACACAGTGGAAGTGAATGGATGACCAGTTTTCAAATGTAAAAAAGCAACAGAATGAAAACATAAAATGCCTCCATGCTGCTGGTCTGGTGTAATCCAAGTCTCCTAAAGCCCTAGCATGCCAAATCGATGTGAAAAATGTTACTAAACCATGTTTTCTGTCTGAATCTTCACTGTAGATCCTTCGCTTGGAGCCAGGCTCATGTGTACATGCACACTGTCTGAACTGGTTGTGTGTGGTTTGACGGTGTGCAAGCAGACTTTAGGAGACTTGTATTATGCCGGACGAGCAGAAAACTGGTCACCATTCAATTCCATTGTCTGCAACGCTGTTTTCCTGTGAAACTCAACAAAAGTGTTTTGCGAACTAACAAAACAAAGTGGATTTTTGGGTGAACTATCCCTTAAAAAAAAATTCTGGCCAATCTCCAAATGCACATTTATATCAGAAATCCTGGAAAAGATCAAGTGCTAGAGGCACTCAATAACAACAGCATCTTTGAGAAGTTTCAATCTGGGTTCCACAAGTTACGCAGTACAGAGTCACACATGACTCACCCTCTGCAGTAACTCTGAGGATCCCTGAGGGGTCCCGGACCTCCTGTTGAGGACCCCTGCATTATAGACTTGACCGTTATAGTTACCACATTTGTCTTATTTTGAATAGCTGCATATTTCTTCATGTATCATGAAATTAGCTCTTGCAATCTGCGGCACAGCGGACACAGGCTGAGCTCAGAGCTCATGGCTGCCGCTCATATTATTTTGGGCCCCAGTACAAGTATTGGCGAGCCGGAATAGAAGCGGAGAGCAGCAGAATTTGGGTCAGGGGTTGCGGGTCTTTAAATGTACAATAGGGGCTTTAACACAAGGGCAGGGGGAGTTCACGAAAATGGTTTGCAGACTTTTTAAATATTTGAAGAAGAGGAAAATCCAGCTAATCGCTACGAACAGGGCAATCTCTGTTCCGACCAGGCTGCAGGTTCTTCAGATCAACAAAGCATCTGAGGACCGACATGACTCAACGTCTGAGAACCACAAAACATAATGTGGTTCAAGTATTTTGGAAAATCTGAGAGATTCTTGTTCTGGTTTATGTTGATGCAAAATGCCTCACATTCTTCTAGCAGAGTTTTCTGCAGTGTTATCCCACAACCACTTTCTTCTCTGCCTATTTTTGCTTCACTTCCTCCTCTTTCTGCTTCTAAACTTTTAAATCATCCTCCATTAAACTATTCGACACATGATCTGCTTCCATTAAACTATTTGACACATGATCTGCTTCCATTAAACTATTTGACACATGATCTACTTGGTCACACCATTTCCTCCTCTCTTTCCGCGCGCCTTTCTTCCAAACACTACGTCCTGTTAATAGTGTGAAAATGGTGATATTAAGTCAGAGACCTGGTGCCTCCTAAATGTCTTTCTTTTCCTCCGCCTGCAGCCAACATTCAGAGACTAGATAAGTGGACAGTCGGCGAGGGCCAATCTGTCCTGCTGGCTGGTGAATGATGGACAGTAATTAAAAGTTAGCTAATAACCTCTTCACACCTGACATTTCAACAGGGAGGTCCTGGACACCATTATCTACATATAGATTAAACAGCGTAATTGGCAGGGAGATAGGGTTAGGAGGATCGCAAGAGGAAAAGGAGAAAAAAAAAAAGGCCAGGCCATCGCCAAACCATTAAGCAGAATATCTGAGTGACACTCTGATTTTGCTCCTCTTGCTAATGCGACAGGAATTGAGCTGAACTAAAATGCTAAATGAATGAAGCCTATCTCGGTGTGGTTATTACCGGGGCAAACATCGGCCATGGAAAATAGCTTTAATTTCATAATAATTGCTAGATGGACGTGACTCGTTAGAGACACAATATGAGAGCGAGAGGAGAGGGAGAGAGGGGGAGGATGGGAGAAACTCTTCTGAGGATGAATAGTTGGGCTGCACCACTTTTGCTCCCACACACTGCAATTTACACAAACTCATTGATAAGTGATACCGTGCACTGATGAGATGGAAATGGAGAGAATTAGTTGCACTGTCATTAGCACTGTGGAAATATGAAATACTTCATTTAGAAACTAAAACACTCCTGAATGAGTTTCTGCACAGGTTCACATAGTTTAACACTTTTAGAGTTCCCACAGGTTTGCATTTAACGCTAATAGGCTATTACACATGCATCACATCATAGCATTCACAATTTCTGATGGCTTTACTAATGAATGTGATATTTAGTTTCAGAACTGCTCACTTCTCCAGGCCTGTGGGAACTGCTGTCATCCCGTGTCTCCATTAAGGCTTTTAGTCCATTTATTTAATACTCTGCCATATTAAAGGGATAGTTTGACATTTGGGAAATACACTTTTAGCTCCTTGCAGAGAATTAGATGAGAAGGTTGATACCACTCTCATTTTTTGCTGCTCAATGTGACGCTCCAGCCAGCAGCCAGTTAGGTTAGCTTGCATGTGTCAGACTCAAGGCCTGGGGGCCAAATCTGGCCCGGCACCATATTTTATGTGGCTTGCAAGAGTTTGCAAAGAAAATAATTTGCGCAATACAATTCTACATTGGAATTACGGAAGTACAGTGTCCATAAACTACATGTCCCAGAATGGATCCTGTGCTGAAAGTGTCTTGTTGTTATGTGTCAGTATACGCTAAATATCATCTGGAAATCATGGCCATTTTCAGCAGTGACACTTAAGCCGAAAGGTTGTCAAATTAATAGCGTTAGATAAGCAAAAAGTTGTCCCTTCATTTTGAAGCAGATATACATTTTGCATTTAACACTCTCTCAATTGTTTCTGTTCAATATGATGCTACAGCCAGCAGCCTTCGATAGTTAGCTTAGCTTAACTCAAAAACTGGAAGTAAGGAGAAACAGCTAGCCCGGCTCTGTCCAAAGGGGACAAAATCTGTCTAGTAGCACGTCCAAAGTTAACTAATGCTAAGCTAATCATCTGCTGGTGGTAGCTGTGTGTTTAATGCACAGATGAGATTGAAATCCACCTTCTCGCCTCACTCCTGGGTCTCTACTCCACAGAAAGTGTTTCATACAGATTCCTTTTGTGATAGTAAGTTGTTACAATACAAGCAAGTTTTCCAGATGTAGGCCTATTTATAGTTTATGTAACACAATCTGGAGCTTTGAGATAAAATCTGCTCCAACACAAGAGTGATTTAGCCAAAATAGATCCTTCACAATAGGATGAGTTTGACAGATGTGTGGCAGGCGTGTATTTCTCAAAATCAGAAGAAGCGAGTCTGTCCACACCTCAGTCCCGCAGCCTTGATGTGCTGTTCCAGCTCTCTTCACCTGTGTTAACTCAATAAAATGTGGTGTAAAACTGTAGCAGAAAAACAGCCATCGCCCATGAAAACAGCCTTATATTTGCTTCCTCAAAAATAAATCAAGCTGACAGTGAAAACTGAACAATAATGACAAAAGCATCCGGACTTCCCTAAAGCTATCAAACAGTTAATGGTTACCTTAAAACCTGCCAGGTCACTGCTCTGTGTTCTTCTGATTCTTCTTATTGTTATTCAGTGATGAAGATAAATCCTCTCTGCAGCTATAGGAGGGTAATTTAGTCACATTTTGGGCGGCTTTTGAGTTTTGGCCTATTATTTTCACCGTCTGAAAAGGGGCAATTAGCCTACTGCTTGACGCAATTGCTTTTACCCAATAGTTGTTCTTTTCACTTTTCTGCACGAGCCATTCATCAAGGGATAATAACGTACACCCCCCACCAAAACAACTCTACATAAAAACATAAAAATTGCCTTTCAGCGGCAGATAATGGCCACTTACTTGCTAACACAGTTGTCCTCTATATCCCACTGAATAAAAATATGTTTCATAGCAAAGTGGTCATCTTAGTATGTATGCAGATAAGATGTCTTGAGGGATCTGATGGTTGGCTTCTGTTCGATTTTGGAGAAAAGAACAGGAGACAATTGGAAATATAGCATATATTTTAGCATCTTTGAAATCAAAAAATTAAGAAAAATGTTGATATCTCATTAATACCTAGAGTCCTTTAATGTGGAGGTTCTCAAAATGACAAAATTTACAACATTTACTGGAGATGTCCCCTGGAATAATTTGAGCCTTTTTAAAAAAAATGTATTTAATTATGCAAAAGTCCAAAAACAAAAGAAATGTATTAGAAAAATATGTGACGTGTATTAAAAATATTTGCACCGTGTCTATACAGAATACCCACCCTGCAAATTCTAATAACTTCACTCTAAAAAAAAATTAGGAAACCAATTATCTCAGGAAAAGTAAGTAAAAGAATGTAACTATGTCAAGTTACACATTACTGTCACCAACTTTCTCAGAAAAAAACAAGTAAATATTATAGAATCAAACATGTATGGGTGAAAAAAAAGAACTGGAAACTGTAAGCGTGTAAGCGAGTAAAATCAAAACATTAGTATAAATTAAGTTAAAGGCTACTTAATTTAAGTAAGGACAATGTTTGCATTTACAGCACATGTAGAGAGAGACGGTCTACACCATTAATGGTTGACGTGTGGTGGGAGGAAGATCTACACATATATTTATTGAGAGTTATAGATTATTAATCAGAAAGGCAATCCAGGCACTTGATGAGGTAACGATGCTCAAAGCTTTAACAAAGACCTGTAGTGGCCCAAACATGATGGCATTTTAAATCATTTAGACACTATAATAAATGCTTCCTCGTAGTTACCACTCATTTTTAGGAGTGTCTGGATTGCCCCCAGTTATCCTAATTTTAATTCCATCTTTTTTTAACAGCATGCAACACATTGTTCATCTTCAGTTGAGTGTACAGAGCAACCATTCATCTCTCTTTTATTGATTATACATTGTTAGTTTAGAACATAATCTATCATTTATCTTAGATTAAATTATATATATATATCATGCATTAAACTATGAAGACTTGTGAAAAAATACATTTTTATATCATGGAAATTTACATTAATAAATCTGAAAACTTTTCATGGACCCCCTGGCAGACAGCCATGGATCCCTGGGGGTCCCCGGACCACTGTTTGAGAACCACTGCTTTGATGAAATGTACACTGGAATCTCTCTACATAAAGGTGTCACTTTTTTTTCACGATGTGTATTTATATGTCATCCTCTGAGGTCCGATTCCAACAAACGCAGCCCTCTGTACAGTGATCACAGAGCCTCGAGCATATTTGGCTCTTTAATTATAAGCGTAAACACATTGCTGCGAATAATTGCTCACAAGTGCCTCAGCCAAAAGACAATTACATAAACACTCTACCCTTCCAACAGCAAACACACTTTTTCAATCAGCTTAATATAAGGTAAAAGCAATATCAGCCAAAGAACTCAGTTAAGTATCTCCATGATTCAGATTCAGAATGTCCAATAGTTGTCTCACAGTATGTGTTCGTGTATTTATCTTTTTATTTTTATTGTATTCTTTACACACAACATGTAAGTTCTGCAGCTAGATTTTTTGTTCACATTAAAATAATAACAAAAGACATAGTTTGATGATGTTGTGAAATTGTGTGGGATCATGGGAGTTGTCTTCTTCACTTTTAAACAGCCACCGTAGTTGATTAAAATCTATCTGATGTGAAACATGTTCATGGACGTGGTAAAAAAGGTTTTAAGTCACGTGTGCTGTCTTCCTTCCTCACTCTCTGACGTATCTGTAGGTTTTCCACCTTCAGTGTGGAAAAATATGGGACACCTTGTCATTGGCCCCATGCACCAGTACACAAATCAAGAGTAATGTATTAGAAAAATGTAATACACATGAGGATAAATGAACTAAGTGATTAATTTGATAACTAGCTACATTAAAACCAGTAATAAAATAATATAAATCAAGCAGGGGTCAGGGGGTCTTTCTCCATGCACCAATCTGTGCTTTTTATGCGTCGATTTCAAGTTGTCTGCTTCTCTCAACATGAATGTAAAGGAAATAAAGCATCAATAAAAGTAAAGCATCGTCACATCAGTTGTATTAAGGATTAAAACATGAGATCATAGACATGGGAAAAATATTTGGTCTGTCAAAATAACTCACTCTGCACCCTCTGCCCCTGCAGGACAGTCCACAATGGGCAACGAAAATATGGCTGTGTCTCGTGAAACTCTTATCATTTCATGTTGTGTGCATGCACATACAGTACAGGACAAACTGCGTCCTGTATTGATTCAGTAAAAGACAGCACATTCTATTTTTCTATGTAGGATGTTTATATACAGGATGGGTGGCGACCCTATGTATCCAACATATCCCATGTTTTCCTGGGATATATAGCAAGTTCTAGCAACTAGCAATGGCAAGCAGGAAAAACACAGTTACCTTAAATAAATTACGAATTTCTCTGCATTTGACCATTGTTGGACACATTTGGGATAATGTAATGGTGTGTTTGATTTATCTCAGAGGTCGGAGGTCTGACCTGGGAACAGTGTTGGTCAAGTTACTTGGAAATAGTAATTAGTTACTGATTACTTCTCCAAGAAGGTAATCCAGTTACTTTACTGATTACTTGTTTTTGAAAAGTAATTAGTTACTTTAATTACTTTACTTTTCAAAAACATGATGCACAACCTGAATAAGCTATAAAGCAATAGACCTTTCAGCCTAATTCTATTCTTTCTGCTTATTCCATCATATAAAATTGAATCAAATGAAACAGTGTCTTTTTTTAAAAACTTGTTTTGTTAGTTTCAATCTTTTAGCTTTATGCACTCTGCATCAAGCAAAAATTAAATTAAATGCAACAGTCTCTGACTTGAAGAAAACTGTTGAACATTTAAACCTATTTTCTGCACATTCCACCATATTTTAATAAAATAAAGCAAGTCTTTCTTCTGTTAACTTATATTTCTGCATATTCCAGCATATAACTTTCTTGGAGAAGTAATCAGTAACTACTATTTCCAAGTAACTTGACCAACACTGTTCTTAAGTCTATTTTCACCTGTTTAGCAGGAGAGGGGCCCTCGGAGGTTCGCCCTGTAGGATTGGATGTGGTAGCGCAGCGGGCATGTCAGTGAGGGGATCCGGGGGGTTTCTCACTGAGTTTCACATTCCTGTGCCGGCTTGCTAGGTGCTTGCTCAGATTTGAGGTGGAATTTTTCGCTGTAGATAAAAGTTTTCTTCCCACGCAGAGTGTACAGCGGACGCTAATGTTTTTGTCACCTTTTACCGAGTCAAACCCAAAGTAATGTCGGTACTTCCAAGCATTAAACGCTGCACGGTCCTGCCCTTTCCCGCACTCCGTGTTGTCTCTTGTTGATCACTACACGTGTCTGTTCACCACTGACGTCGCGCCGCTCATACGTCATTGTCACGAGACAGTCTCAAAAAACAAAATCACGGTTTAGTAACGCAGTAACGCAGCCTGCTTGCGGGAAAGTAACAGTAATCTAATTACTGTTTTTGCAATTGTAATCCCTTACTTTACTCGTTACTTGAAAAAAGTAATCGGATTACAGTAACGCGTTACTTCTAACGCGTTACTGCCCATCAGTGCCTGGGCTGTCTCTTATACACATCTAGATGTGTATAAGAGACAGGTGTAGCAACATGTGTGCAGACAGAACTGTGCAAGTGCTAATAAACATCTTTACTGCTGTTGATGCGCATAGCGCCCATATTGGAAGTCAAGGTTTGTTTCCAAGTTGGAAATCCAACTTCAGGGGGTGGACCAGTTGACATTTCCAACTGCGAACTTGATAATTCCAACTACCCAGTTCAAATGGAACACATCATCAGTGCACACTTCAATAAAATACTGTATGTCTAGTGTTTTTATACATTTCAATGCAGAAATGTTACATTATAGCTTTAAAGGGCGTTGAACTGTCCAGCACTTGATGATATGATGTCAGCTTCTTGTTTTTGTAGTCCTTTCATTGCCTGATAGTAAGGCAAATAAATAAAACATTGGTTGCACTTTATTTTACAGTACACTACTAAGACATCACAAACTGTACTTTGTATCATATTAGTAGAAAAACTAGGAATAATATGTTCTTTATTAGACAGTATTAGACCCTTTATTAGACTTTATAAGAGAGTAATTAGGGACACATTACAACAGAACTGCACTGTAAACTAAAGTGCATTATTTCGCACTGTTTGACATAATATTTCTATTTTTCTTGTCTAATTTAATACAAAGTACAGACTGTTATGTCTTATTGGTTTACTGTAAAATAAGGTGCGACCAAAACATTTTAAAAATCAATGTTTGAAACTTGACATTTAAAACATTTCCTTGATTAAATTTCCACCGTGCAGCTCAGTGACACATTGTGGTGGAGTTTGTCTCTCCACCACTAGATGTCCCTCTTGCTTTAGTCTGGAGGCTGATGCCGTGTTGTGATTGGAGTGTGTATCTGAGCCATCTGTCCATGACTTGTCTCTCCAGACCCCGGGTTCATCCATCATGTCCAGGGGTGCTAGTCTCTCTAAAACCAAACAAGAAAACATTTCTTTATTCCTCCGCTTCATCTCGCTCCTCTCTCCTCCTCTCACATTCTCCACATTCTCTTTCCGTCTCTCCGTCTGTCTCTTTCCGTCCCCCTGCCTTCGATAAAAGGATCACTTTACTGTTTATACAAGGGGATTGGTGTTGTTAACAGGTGTAGGGTAATGGGATCCCTACTGGCAGCCAGGCTCGGAGAAGGGTCGCACCCCTCCTCTTCTTCCCCACACTCCTCACACTCACACCGGCTATACTCTTCTGATGGATTGCACCCACCATTCATCTAAATTATGTCACTGGCAATGAGCTATCAGTTCAATCTGGCCTAAACGAAGC
>JAJHUR010098801.1:0-20345 GCA_027495735.1 Lutjanus campechanus | reverse complement strand
AAAATGTGGTTAATCACTCAGGAATGTGGATATAATGTTTCTGTGTTAAGTACATTAATGAACAGAAGCATTACTAAATGCATTTGAGTGTGAAACATAAAATGCATTACTTAAATTCCTTTTCATTAAATTTTTAGGTATAATTTTCCTGTATCCTACTGGTGGAAGTGCACGGTCATTGATGTTTTAGAGGTCATGCATTGTCATGGAAACTTGCTACCAAGTCATGGAAAAGTCATGGAAATTTGTTGGTTAAAATGTGTATGAACCCTGTTCTGTTCTACAGCAGGTCGGTGTAATAAGTAAGTAACAGAACAACAAGTAATGAAACACAGAACAATAACAAGAAAGAGATAAAGATTAAAATATACAATAATAAGATTTGTTTGAAGAATGATGAAGATGATAGTGTAACCACGGGCTGTTCTGAGCTGCTGGCAGACATTAAAAATAAATATATAGAAACAGACGATCTTCCCTCTGAAGCTCTCGTTAACCTTTGTAGGTCATATAGAGACATCAGAATTAAACTGATTGTTAACACTGAAAGAGCTACAGAACTGCCGGTTTAATTCAAATCCCTCCTAAATGTGCTTGTAGAACAGTTTCATGTTTTTTTCTTCACAACATCATGATTCACATTAAACAAACTGTGTCAGTTTCTCTTTTCTACCTGAAGCCACCTGAAGTGTCTCTGACCACTCGCTGTCTTCTGTCGTCCTCTCGTCCTGCAGTGGACGCCGCTCGGCTTCAAAATGAGAGACCCCGACTCGATGGACGACCTCAGCAAGGAGCGATTCGAAGGCACCGTCCTCAAAGCCATTTCCAAAAACATAAAGAAGATCAAGAAGGAGCTGGAGGGAGGAGGAGGAGGAACTGAGAACGGACAAACTCTCCCTGGACAGGTATTTTTAGAAAATTCTGCAGAAGTCTTGAAAACCCTGGAAAGTTCTGGAGTTTTGTTTTTTTTCCATATCTAAAGAAATAAAAATAGAAATGTTGTTTTAAAAGCAGGTAAAAATTAAAGTGGAGAAAACCGATGAAGACGAGACTGAAGGAAAGGAGGGAAAGATCAAGATAAAGAAGGAGAAGGAGGAAGAGGAGGAGGTGAAGAAAAATCAGTCGTCTGAAGCTGAAGCAGGGGGCGGAGCCAAATCAGAGCCAGAGATGGGTCGACTGGTGATGACCATTGACGGTCAACAGAAACAGCTTCCCTTCTGTCCCAGCGACCTGCTGAGCACCGCCACCATGCTGGATGGAGACAAGGTGAGAGCAGGATGTGATGTCACAGGAAATGAGGCGTTACAGCAGCTCACGAAACAGATCAGACAGGAAAAACAGCATCAGAAACGGTGCAGGATTCAATCAGTATTATTGATCAGACACACATCAGCTGTCTTTAAAAGAAAGGATAATTTAGTAATATCTTTTTTATCATTTATCATTTCACTTTTGAAGGTGTTGGATTTGTCCTCTTTAACTCTGTTTGATCTGTGAAGGTGCGTTTCAACATCGCCACCCATCGTGAGACCAAAGAGGAGCGAGCGACCTACGTGGAAATTCTCCCCGACTCGTTTGAAGAGTCTATCGAACAACGTCGACACGTAAGACTTTTAAAATATTGATCTCCTTGCATTATCAGTTTATTTAACGGAGCTTAGAGCCGCAACAATTAATCGATTATGAATCGATTATTAAATTAATAGCCAACTATGTGTAATTGATGAATTGGTTTAAGTAATTTTTAAAAATAAAATAAATGTCCAAATTCTCTGATTTCAGCTTCTTAAATGTGAATATAAAACAATACATTTGAGGACGTCATCTTGGACTTTGATCAACATTTTCTGACATTTTCTGGACCAAAAAACTTATCGATTAATGGAGAGAATGATCGAAAGATTAATCGACAATGACAATAATCATTTGTTGCAGCCCTAACAGATTTTTAATTTGAGCATCTGTGGAGACAGAATTTAAAACTAAACTTTATGATGTGTTTCACTGTTGGTGTGTCTGATGTGTTTTTTCTAACCAGGGAATCGTGATCGAGTTCTCGGACGACTCTGGGCTCATCAAGTGCACTCAGAACCCTCAGCTCTACTTCCACATGTCAGAGGTGATAGAGAAGAAGAGACTGGAGCTGAACGAGAAGGTCGAGTTCAGTGTCGTCCCGGTGAGTCTGAGTCACTTTGACAGGAGGTTTAAGATTAAAAAGACATATTGCAGCAGGTCGGTTTTCCTCAGGACTAGAATCTGGATTATTCAGACATTCATAACCAGAACTACCCAGAGCTTGTGGCCGCAGGTGAGTCAGAGCCGCTGTCAACCACTAATCTGAGGATTTCATCATCACAACATTCACAGTTCTGCATCATATTTGTCATATTTTACCAGGTGAAATTTTAAAGCCAGGCAAGAAAAGTCTACTAACTCAGTATCTGACAGTCCTGAAACATGTTAATTGATGTTATGTTTTATTGAAGTTCAAAGTTTGCACAAAAATATGGTTAATATGGTATTTTACTTAAAAAATGTTGCAGTCAGTATGAATTTCTTCTCTAGAAGGAATAAAACTCTTCTCCACTAAAGTCTGATACACTATATTGCCAAAAGTATCAGGACATCTGCCTGTACACGCACATGAACTTTAATGGCATCCCATTCTTAATCCGTAGGGTTTAATATTGAGTTGTTCCACCCTTTGCAGCTAAGACAGCTTCAACTCTTCTGGGGAGGCTTTCCACAAGGTTTTGGAGTGTGTTTATGGGAATTTTTGACCATTCTTCCAGAAGCACATTTGTGAGGTCAGGCACTGATGTAGGACGAGAAGGCCTGGCTCGCAGTCTCCGCTCTAATTCATCCCAAAGGTGTTCTGTCGGGTTGAGGTCAGGACTCTGTGCAGGCCAGTCAAGGTCCTCCACACTCACTCATCCATGTCTTTATGGACCTTGCTTTATGCACTGGTGCGCAGTCAGTGAAATTGTCCAAAATGTCTTGGTATGCTGAAGCATTAAGAGTTCCTTTCACTGGAACTAAGGGGCCAAGCCCAACCCCTGAAAAACAACCCCACACCATAATCCCCCCTCCACCAAACTTTGCACTTGGCACTCCTGGCAACCGCCAAACCCAGACTCGTCCATCGGATTGCCAGGCAGAGAAGCGTGATTCGTCACTCCAGAGAACACGTCTCCACTGCTCCAGAGTCCAGTGGCGACGTGCTTTACACCACTGCAGCCGACGCTTTGCATTGCACTTGCTGATGTAAGGTTTGGATGCAGCTGCTCGGCCATGGAAACCCAATCCATGAAGTTCTCTACACAGTGTTCTTGAGCTTATTTAAAGGCCACATGAAGTTTGGAGGTCTGTAGCTATTGACTTTGTAGAAAGTTGGTGACTTCTGCGCACTGTGCGCCTCAGCATGTTCTGACCCCGCTCTGTTATTTTATGTGGCCTACCACTTTGTGGCTGAGTTGTTGGTCCCAATCACTTCCACTTTGTTATAATACCACTAATAGTTGACCGTGTAATATTTAGTAGTGAGGAAATTTCACGAATGGACTTGCTGTACAGGTGGCAACCAATCACGGTACCAATCTTGCATTCTGTGAGCTCCTGAGAGCAAAACATTCTTTCACAAATGTTTGTAGAAGTAGTCTGCATGCCTAGGTGCTTGATTTTATACACCTGTGGCCATGAAAGTGATTGGAACACCTGAATTCAATGATTTGGAGGAGTGTCCTGATACTTTTGTCAATATAGCGTAGGTCAATGACTATGCTCACTTTGTAACTGTTCTCATTTTCCATTCTGAAAAGTGAACAGGCCTGTTCTTAACAGCAACGAGCAAGTCCTCCATCTAGGTAGTCAGTCGAGTTTGTCTGAGGTAGTCTCAAGTGATCCCGAGGACGTAGGACATTATACTCTCAACACCGAATTATTGTTGATGGAGTTCCGATTTGTGTAAAGAATTTTACTTTGAACATTTATGAGTAAAAACAGATGATAAACATAGATATATATCTATTTTTCTCCAAGCATGAAACCGCGGAGGGGGGGAACCAGGCCATCAGGATAAAACGTTACACCGAGAGCGTTTTCCTCCCTGTTCGGAAACTGGGCGGCGTCGGGGCAAACAAAGGAAAGGTGAGGAGGACTGGATTTATATTTATACAGTTATGGTGTGAGAAGAAATTATTCACACATGGCAAAGATGATGTTTAAAAGTTAATTTTGTGGACTATTCTACTCTAACGATATAAAAACCATAGTCTATTTCTTTTGCATGTTGCCATTTAAAAAGTATTTAAATCGTGAATCGGGATTTTTTGTGAATAAATCGGAGATTTTTTTTTTAGGCCATATCGCCCAGCCCTAGGTCTAATGCAAAGCTGTACAATGACTGCACAGTATGACCTACATTAATTTACCAATTACTGTAACCAGTTCTATGGGCAGTTAACAAATGAAGCATTTTTTGTCTCAAGATGTTGGCAGTAATAATTCATTTTCTAATAGTAATATGTGTTTGTCTCATTTGGCAGATGACCATCAAACTGACAAAAACTTCAGAAGACACAGAGTGAGTTATAAATTTAGTTGTTATTTAGTGAAATTATTCAAATACGCAAAACCTGTCTGTGACATGTACTTTCTTCTGACATTTCAGAAAAAAACCAGAGGCAGATAAGCTGAAGGCAGTGGTGAAAAATCTTAGAGCGCAGGACAGCAAGTCCGGTATCAGCAGAAGGGAATACAGTGCCACTCAGCGTATATATAGCCGCAGCAGGAGCAGAAGTAGGAGCAGGAGTAAAAGCAGGAGTCGGGTCCGGAGTAAGAGTAAAAGTAGGAGCAGGAGTCCGCCCAAAGACAAGTTTGGACGTGTCATCAAAAGGAGACACAGCCCCAGCATTGACCGTGACCGTAAAAGCAGCAGGCACCGCCGCAGCCGAAGCCGAAGCCGAGATAGGTCAAAGAAACACACTAAGAGTCGGAGTCGCAGCCAGAGTCCTAGCCGAAATCGCAGCCGGAGTCGCAGCCGAAGTCGCAGCCGAAGCAAGAGCTCCAGCAGGAGCCGCAGCAGGAGCAGGGAGAGGAGCAAGGACAGGGCCAGCAAGAGGAGGAGCAAAATCAGCAGGGACTGTGAAGAAAGTTACAAGAGGAGGAGGGAGTTGAGCCCTCCTCCCAGACGTGTTGGAGTCATGGACGACGAGCTGGCAAGGAAGAAGAGGGAGCTGGAGGAGTTGAATGAGATGATTGCCTACAAAAAGTCGCTGGTGGACCCTGGACAGAGGACCTGCATAGATTACGACCATGGCAGGATCGCTGTTCCACTGACAGAGTACAAACCAGTCCGGTCCATCTTGAAGAAACGACCAGAAGGACCTGAGTACCACACCCGTCCCTATGACGATCCTTACTATGACCGACCGTACAGTCCTTACCAAGATCGGCTGTACGGTGACCGCTACGCTGATCCATATGCTGGCCGTCCTTATGGCGATCGCCCTTATAGTGACCGTCCATATGGTGACCGCCCTTATGAAAGTCGTCTCTACAGTGAAACTGCCTATGGTGGCCCTACGTCTGCCAGTCAGCGTTACACTGATCGCTATGATGTCTATGATGAACCCTATGACGAGCGCTACTATGACCCAGCTCATGCGGACCGGCCGTACGATGATCCGTATCGCCCTGTCAAACGGAGCCAATCTCCAGAACTCCGTGGTTCCTCTTCTTCTTCTCAGTCTGGCCAAGTTCCTGCTGCTTCCACCCAACCTCCCTTGACGCATTCTGTCTCCACTTCATCCTCCCAACCCCCTTTCAGACCTCCCTCTCCCACAGGACCGCCTCCTAGAAGCCCCTCTCCCAAACTGAAGAACATAACACCGCGCCAGTCCCCTCCAGTTGAGAAACCACCCCTTGATCGCTTCCTTGACATGCTCAATAAAAAGGTGGATGCCGAAAAGAAATCAGAGCCAGTTTATGTGAATGATGACCTTCTGCCTCATGAGCGGGCACTTCAAGATGGCAGGGGTTTCTCTCGGATTGTGGGATTAGCTCCAGAGCAACCCAGCAGCAGTAGTCTAGTGCTAGAAGAGGAAAAGAACCAACCAAACTCAGAGCGGTCCTCGGTAGAGAGAACAAGCGAGGAACCAAAGATCAAGACAGAACCCTATGACAAGATCCAGAGTCTACTCCGTACGATTGGCCTGAAGCTGAGTACAGGAGATGTGTCCAAACTGGCAAGCCGAGCCCAAGAGAAAATCTATAACCAAACAGAGTCCTCACCCACAGAAAGAGAGACATTGTCATGCCCAAGGGAAGAACTGCGAACGAGCAGAACCAGTTCAGTTGAGTTAGATCACATCCATTCCCCCTCCCCTGCCAGGTCCTCCAGTTTGGAGCCCCTCAGCAGACATAAAGCTGTCTCGGAGTATGAAGAATTTCTGGACCAGCAAGAGTTGGAGGCACTAAAAAAGGCACAGCAGCTGCAGAGTCTTACCAAGACATTGGGGAGCACACCCTCTAGCCCTCCTCCTGCGAAACCTCCTCCTGGGCCTCCGCCTGCTCACTACCAGCATCCACCCCTACCAGTCAACTGGCCCCTTGGTGTCACTACCCAGGTTCCCCCAGCCCAGAACTCCACAACCCTTAGCACGGGCACCTCCTCGGGATCTCCTGCAGCTGGTCAACCTCCCCAGAGATCTGGACTTACTGCAGGATCTCCACCCGGACCTCCTCCTGGTCCTCCACCACGTCGTCCTGGACAGCTTCCTCCAGGGCCTCCTCCTGGACCTCCACCTCGGCGCCCTCCCGGACAAACTCCTCCAGGGCCTCCTCCGGGACCTCCACCCCAGCGCTCTCCTGGACAGTCTCCTTTTACTGCAGCTGCTGCAGTCCTTCCTTTTATTGGTCAGCCCTCTGCAGCTCCACCTATCAACTCTGGCAAACCTTTGCAGCCCTTAACCACTGCGGCAGCAACACCATCAACACTGGCAACATCAAGTCCTTCAAGCGACGACAAATCAACTATATCGACGACAGTGGCCAGGTGCCTGCAGGTCATTGAGACAGTTAAATCTCTGGCAGTGCAGACACCAGCCAAACCAGTCAAAACAGTCCAGTTCAGTTTACCCACGGAGTGTCCATCAGTCTCCAGTCCTCAGATCTCAGCAGGGACAGACGACGACATAAAGACTAAACAGAAGGAGAAGGTATGACCAGCAGTGGTACTACTGCTGCACGTACTGTTACATGTACTGAAATAAAAGCAAGAGAACTTGTTGGGAAGAATAGAGACTGTATTATTGTACCAATTAGAGGGAGGTGGTATTTGACATAAATTGCAAGGATTTACTGTTGGCTACTGAAGTACATCTCCTATGAGATTATGATAAATTCTTTGTATTTGGAGCATTTGGTTGAGGATTTGTATCTGGTGTCGGTTATCCAAACAGTTTAATATTCATACCTACATGTATCCTCAGGTTATCTAGACAGACTAGCGTACTTAAAGTATAAACACAAGAAAAGATGAAACACCACCATGTTGCAGCTGAGTAGGATAAAGCCTTGACAAGGTATTGTGTTGTTTGTTGTTTATATTGCAGCTGGATTTGTACAACCAGAGGCTTTTGGAGCAGAGGGAGCAGCAGTACAAGGAGATGCTAGCCCGCAAGAAAGCAGAGAAGAGTAAGGATGGCACAGTAATTCCCCCAGGTAACAGAACTTGAGTTACATATATGTTACATATATATTAAACTTAACTAGCAACCTTTGAATTACAGGAAAGTAAGGTTCCTCAAAGACATTAATACAAATAAACATTTTACAGCTGCATGTCATTTATATTACTTTTAGGATTAAAGAAGAGAAACACCTTGCTTTCTTTTTTCTGTGACTAGATGGAGCAGGTAAAAAAATTTCTTTTCTCCCAGACAGTTAGCCAGGCTTTGGCGAGAAATCCATAGGTACATGATAAGGTGTGGTAGAAGCGTTAAGAAGAAAACACAATGGAAGTATTGCTAAGTTTTGTCAGGATCTACTTGAAGAATACATATGATTAGCAAGGCCTACTTAGCCCCTTTTAGGCCTGTTGTAAAGACCAGTGTTAAGCTAGAGTCATGCTTGTTCAACAAGACGGTCTTGCAGTCTCACCGTAGATTCTCATAACGTAGGAAATGACTGAGAATTTTACTCAGTTCTGGTAGCTCCACTACAATGCTACACACGGATGTCTTGCGCGTTGTTATGGTGTATCGCTTTGTGATAGAAATCCGCGGACTCAGCAAGATTTCTCAGGAAAATGGCTTGCTAGTGTATGTTTTCTTGCACTCTCCCGGTAATACCACCCAGTGGTTGCATTATTAAAGAGTTGCAGTCAGCTACAGTGGAACTTCTGATGTAGTAAGTGCATTGCAGCGCCTCAGAGGTCAGTCGCTCTTCTGCCGCTCACGTTAGCTGAGTTCGTCCCAGCAATCAAGACAAGAAGCCAACTGCAATCTCAACTCCACAAAGTAACATCTTTTCCCTCTTCACATGGTGGTATGTGGCTTTAAAGGAACCCATTTCAGTCCAGAGAGGTTGAAGATAGACGTGTATTTAGTGAAGGTATTGTTTGAGATTTCTAAATACCAGTGTAGATACAAGTTTGAGCACAGATACCAACACTATATTTTGTAAAATATGAGTAAACCATATAATACCAGTTTGGTTACCCGATAGTTTTCAGTACTTGATACTACACATACATTTCGGTAAGAACCAAAAAATGTTATGCTCAGTCCTTGTAGTTAGCTAGACATGTACAGTAAAACTTTTCAAGCAAGGTAGTTCTGAGGTTTGGGTTAGGGTTAGGGGGAGGGTTAGGGTCAGGTTTGGTTGTACTGTTTACAGCTTAGATACTGTTACACTCAGTGGACACTGAGCAGGTACACCTTCCCACTTCTATAGACATTTTCTTTCACTAAATGGTGACTCTCATACCAGTGTTTTAAAGAAATCTGCCGTGGGTTTGCTGGTACTACTGTACATCAGAATTGTCCAAACTAAATGGTCTGGACTATTTTGGATGGATGGAAGTACCAACATACATTCAGTCCTGCTTCATGTGATAGTACAAAAATCAATGCTTAAGACTCAATAAAGGTGTCAGTGTCAGAGCCATAATCATTGAACGTCAAAGAGGAGTAACAGAACCACTTAAATACATGAATCTCAGTATTCATTCTTTAAAAATGAACTTTAGCAATGCAGAATGCTTCAGCTTGACCTCTTTTGTGGTATGCCATGTAAGGTTAGGTTGGGTTGCCCTTCTTGACTGTGTAGAGCCATTGACTTCAAACTCAATACATCTATGTTGAATTGAAAAAGAAAAAAGTTGTATTGACCATCTTTCACTACATCTTCATTCAACCATTATTCATGTAACCAGTGTGCATGCCATTAGAACTGACGAAGCCATTCATATAAACAATGAATTAACTTCAACTCTACAGCTTTCAGCACGACTGGAAGTGATGATGTTAAAGGAGGCTTTCAGTCATTAGTTTCCATCAAAATAATCTCAGCACAGTATCTGATAGAAGTTGTACTTAAACAGTGACCACTGAGTGTAAATACAGTACAGCTAGCTTAAAACCCCATTGCTAAGCTTAGATTTGATCTGGTGTTCATAGACAGTAAAGCCTGTAAATGAAGTGACATCAAACCTGCTACATGATGCTGTTTTGAACTCAGAACTAGTGTTCAGCTGTCCAGGAAAGACGTCATAGGAGGAAGACAAAGATAATGGACAAACTCCAGTAATGGTGCAGTCTATACTACTGTTTGTAGTACTTAGAGTTACTAAGAGTTGAGACTGACTGCATGAAGAACACATCTGGTCCAGGACACAGTAGGCCTTTTAGGTTAAAATGGCTTTTACATACATGGCTTAAATAGTCCAGGGCACAGTCTAGTAAGAATTGCCTAGATGTCAGCATCTAGGGTTGTATTGTAAGGAGTGAATATAAGGCCTTTCTGAGACTGAAATAAACAAAGAATACACATGATTTTGTCCAGCAACCGGTTCATGTGAGTTATAAGAATGGTTTTGGGACTTTGGGAATAGAACTTTGACTTTCATAAGTTATATTTGCATTTATGAACATTTAAGCTTTCTAAGAATTGAATACAACAGTGAAAATTACACTTTCATTCCAGTGAAACAAAAAAAAATCTTTTTAAGAGAAAAAAGGTTACCTCTACTGAGCAAAAATGCAAGCCATGTTCCTGAAAGCCTTTAGAGTGTCATACTTAAGCTTTATACATTAAGGCCTTACTTGTCCTGGCATAACTGAAGCTGTAAGAACAGTTTGCCTTGCTTTCTGATTTCAATACAATGTACAGAATGTTTTCATGATATCAGACAGAATTTATAACATGTTATACTCCGCTTCCGTCTTTAATCTGACACTGCTTCCGCTCAAACTTATTTCAATTGGGGAGGGTGATTGAGTTTCCCCTAACCACTAGAGATCACCGTGTCTGCCCGAATCTAACGTCAGTTTGAGAACAGCTTTGACAATGGCCTTAGTCTCACGCGCCGTGCAGATTGGCTGATTGTTAGGCTCCCCGCGTCGCTTGTTGGGTCGATTGTTATCCAACCGAGATACTGCTGTTCCTTGTCGCAGTTCCAGAGGAATCAGTCAACTCTGTGGATTGGGTGGATTCAAAGGTCTGGACCCAGGCAAGAATTATGTGTTACACATCCAAATAAAAGATAATGCATTTTTGACTGTGGTAAGTCTGTGAGCCAGGTCCTGTTCAGGGTAAGTCAAGTTTGCTCAGTTCTGTTTGTGTCAAACTGAGTGGAATGTAGCCATGTTTTTCAGATATCCAGAGATTTTTAACAGAAGAGCCAGAAGACTACTTGTAATTGTGATCATGCAAAGTAAACCCTTCTTAATTAATTTACAATGAAGGAAGTCAGTAAAATTAAATGATAAATTATTTTAGACGAGTTGGTCAGCTAGCTGATACACTGTTATAACACTGCTAAAACAGAATAAATGCCATTGCAGGTAATTTCATGGTGTATCTGCTTGAGAGGTGTGATGCCACAAATTCAGAAATTAGTTATAACTTTTTTGTTGTTTAGAAGATTAAACATCATATTTCTTTGCATTTTTGTCTCAACTCTGACTATAATGCTTATTTTGAATGTCGTCATTATTAAGAATATGTTGAGTAGTAGTAAGCAGTACAGTAAGTAACTTGATGACTATCACAAATAAATATGGCACCTTATTATTAATGTCTGTTGTTCAGTAGTATGTCACAGATTTCATGGGCCAATTGTACCCTGTTTTTAATAACTTTAGCACACTAAATGAGTATACCACATCAGTATTTTTAAGTCTATCCACTTTAGTTCCTGTGAATGAGACCCTTGTAATTCCAGGTTGTAAACTAGCCTGTCCTTTCTGTCTATGAAAATGGTGTTAGCTCAGGTTGCTAACATAGCTAACATTGTTTCAAGGTCTTCAGTCAGCCATTTTTATAATTGACTGTTCTTTATTGATGGTAAGGTTGAGTCAGTGATGTCAGAACTCCTATTAGACTTTAATGTTATTCAAGGAGGTTCTTTGTAAGTTCCACCGTTTTCATTTATAACATGTTGAGATGTAATACAGTATATGATGCAAAGGTTTTGGAGGTATCACCAGGCTCAAGAACTGTTATCCAGACTTGCAATTGTTTTGTCCCACCGAGCACACATGTACATGGACAGCTGTGGACACCATGGACGCTAATAGACCCATTTACAGGTTGATCACAATGAGCAGTTTGGCAACGGAAGTATGGCGGACCACAACAGCTTGTCAATGGGCACTGCAAACAGGAGCAGTTTTGATCACATCCTCAGTCCAGTCAACATGTTTAATTGCTTGTTGCCATAGATGCCACTGATTGCTCTAAAATGGTCATGAACCTGTCGGAATTCTGAACAACTTTAGTTGACCAGTGGAATATTGATTCTGACGTATCATATACACAACAAAAAGACATTTTGGTGCTGATTAAACTTTTAATTCAAAGACTGGGAGAGGTCACTACTTCTGTTGCCGAAATGCGCATGCAGTTTTTGATGATGTTGGCTGTAAAAGAATCTATTATTTCTGTTTGTAATACTTTCTGGAGTCCGCTTGGAGAACATATTCCACACATGCGCAGTATATCAGCGTCTCTTTTGGCCGCAGCCAAATCCGTTGCGTAACAACTAATTTGGAGTTCATGGGCGTCCACACAAAGCTTAGCTTATATGTACTCCCTCTGATGTTGAAAATTTTCTTTGAATCAGCCCAAACTCTGACTGTAACGTCTCAGATGGTGTTTGAACAGTTAACTTTTGCAGTCCCATCACTCAAACAGCAGTAGACCGTCATTAATCTCATTTATGCGTATTTAAATCCACAGTGATCACACACCGAGTCTCATCTTTGCCTTTAAACGTGCTGCTCAGGTAACGTCTGTTCAGTCCTGTGAACATCACAGGACAGACTACCAGTTTAGAATGAAGAGGAGATGATGAAGTCCAGTGTGGAGTCGGGGAACAGAAATTGAAAAATGTAAATGTCCCAGATGACTTAAGAAAGGATGTAAGGAAATTTTTTAAATGTTTGAGTAGTTATTCATTACTTTGTTTGGCTGTTTATACTTGTTAAACATGCAGCAGAACTTCACTTTAACAAAATGTTTGAGATTCAATTCAATTTCCATTTCCTTTCTCTGAGTGAAATACTGGACTCTCAATGAACTTCAGACTATAAGAAACGTTGAAGTCTTAGTAATAATTTAATTAAGTCAGTGTTGTAATTTGAAATTAATTTTAGGCTATTAATTATTAGGTTTTAAAGAAATTAAATATCAGATTCACGTTTCTTTAGTTCTTTGTTTGGCATTTTTTGTAGCATATTATGTTTCAAACAAACAATATGTTTGTAGAATGTAGCTAGGGACATATACACAGCTAAAAATCAAATAAAGCTATTAAAATCTAATCTATTGTGAAGTATTTTATCATAAATGCAGTTTTATTTTGAAGTGACGCAGAAGAGTTTGAAATGAAAAAGAAAAATTGTACATTGCAGAATGGCAATATTTGTCTTGATGGTGAAGGTAGGTGATCATTTTGATCTCTTAATTGCACTGATTGATAAGGCTGAGAATTTTCTCATTGTTAAAAACAACAGCATGTAATTGTCTTAAATTACACAGCCGACACTAAAATTCGTAGATACTCCCAAAGATGCGATTACAACAAACATTTTGTGAGTTGTCTTTTGTTTTTGTATTAGTATGTTTTTGGGTTACAACTCTACAAACGTCCCCGATGCCGTAATTATTTCTTGAGTCAATTAAATGACAATTGATATGGTGAGATAGAAAGCTTTAATAAATAAGAATGTGCTCCAGGATCAAAGAAGAGCATGATGACCATCATTACAGGGCAAAGTCAGCAAAACTGAAGCAAAAAAGCTTAGAAACAGCTACAAAGAGGTTTAGAGACCTAGTTGAAATTGGATTCTCCACGCATCAGGTTGAGAGAGAGATTTTGCACAAAGTAATTGACTCAGAATATTTGGCGATTTCTTTACAGAAAAACGGGTTAATATTGGTGCTTTTAGCCTGTAAAAACCTGTGGCTTGTTTCACAAAGATCAAGTGTCTTAAGTTCAACACTCAGACCTCATAGATGTGAGTTCAGTGGACATCTGTCCATCCTCTTCCACAATCTCTGCATTTTTCCTACAGTGGATGTTCTAGAAGACTGTCTTTACTTTTTGTTTACCTGTGTAGTTCACATTGATAACAGCATAAGATGGGTCTAAAACCCATACTGGTCTTAGTCTACAGACCAGTCTAGCAGATCTTTGTGAAACCAGCCTGAGGGTTTAGAGCTCCAAGAGGTAGTTTGGGATCAACTAGTGAAAAAGATTCCTTGAGCTTTGTGACTTACAGATATATTCTCTTAAAATTTTTAGGCAAGCCGATGAGCAGTGAGCCCAAGAATGTTTGGATTTGTGGTCATTCGCTGGTATACTGGGCGGAGTCACGTGCCAAGTCTCCAGAGGTAGGTATGCAGCTGGGCATGGACTCCAGCAAGGTGACCATCTGGTGGAAGGGCATCCAGGGCATGACATGGCCCCAGCTCCTGCCCCAGCTCCACCAGCTGAAGGTAACATGGCCCAACCCAGACGTCCTCATCATGCACCTGGGCGGCAACGATCTGAGTACCGACAGCCCCACTGACCTGCTGGCCTCTGTCAAGAAGGACCTGACCTCTATGAGGAGCATCTTCCCACAGTGCGTCCTCGTGTGGTCCAACATCCTCCCTCGGAGGGTGTGGCGCCACTCGGCTGACAGCCACGAAGTTGATCTAGTCCGAACTACGGTGAATCGCAGGATCCAAAGCATCATCTCAGATTTGGGCGGTGTCTCGCTGACCCATGACAACATCCGATGTGGTGCAAACACAGGTCTGTATCGGGCAAATGGCGTCCATCTGTCCCCCAAAGGCATTGATGTTTTCAATCTGAACCTGCAAGACTTTCTGGAGAAGTGGGAGATGGAAGTGAACAAAGCCTCAGAGAAAAGCTAAGAAGTCTATCATTTTTGTTTTGTTGTTTTTATGTTGTCTGTTTTATTTCTTATGATAGCTAGGCAGGCACGTTGATTCAAATAGCTGTAACGACTTTATTCAAGATCATAAAACTCATTCTATAAAGTATTCAGTCTTGTTCATAGTTTCAGTTTACCATGTAGCTGTTTTAGTCTGAAAACATCTGTCTTGTCTTGAAACAATAAATTCAATATCACCTGATCTGCTGTTGTAGCTCCATGTTTTCATTATCTTAATGAGCATGATGTCAGAACCTGAAGTAATGGATGTATTTTGTTTAAATAGATGTACTAATAAAATACACAATTTTTTAAATGTTGATGTGCTAATGTTTGTGGAGATATTCATAAATTTAAATAAAAACAAATCAATAACCAACATTTTTGTTATTTATATTCCTTTTTATTTGAACTTGGTTTTTACTGCTTTTATTTAGAGCTCGGCAATATGACAGTGAAAGTGTGCACTAACAAATTCCATATTGTGGAAATTTGTAATGATAAACTGCTTTTTCTGTGAAATGCTTTTTTTCCCTCAATTATGAGGCCAGTCGTATGTCATTTTATAAAATATCTGATGCACAGGACATTAACATGTGACGCATGAGTTACCGTAGTGACAGTCATTTTATTCTCGTCCATCACCAGGTAACCAGTAATCGCCAAATAATCTACCAGGAATGTTTGTTTGCATGTTTGATTAGCCAATATAATGCGATGCTAGATGAAGTGCTACAAACATACTGAGCCATAATAACATCAGAACTATGCAATGAATTATCCTTTGTGCTCTGTCTTTTAAGATGAACACAATAGATGACCTTCAGTTCTGTTACAGACCAAATTAATAACCAAACTAGAAGTGTATTCAGAGATTGTAGACCTCTGCCAAAGCCAATAAACCAATTCCCCCATGTTAACAAAACCAGAAATAACTTTATGTCCTGTGATCTGGATCTGCACCAAAATTAAATAGGTTCTTCCTTTGTATTTTCCACAATATTCCACTAAGTTTCATGAAAATTGAGCCAGTAGTTTTTCTGTCATCTTGCTGCACAGAAGACAAGCTCCTTGACAGGGGTAATAACCACAGACAAGGTCAGATCATCATCTCACAGTTCAACTTTGGACCTGTTCTGCTGTCTTCTCTGTAGTCTTGTAGTTTTGAGCTAATTACTGTTTTTTTAATCGCCCAGCACTACATGCAGTCACTTTATTCTCCACTTAAGTTTCCACGCTGTCTTGTTCCTGTCGGAGCCAACCAGGTGAGTCTTTGTTTTCTCTGCAGGTTCCAGCCAAGATGGATCTCAGGATGACTCGAGGGTCAACTGAACACTGCAGAAACATCAGACACGTCAGTTTGTTCAGTGCTGCAGCAGTTACAGACTCGTCCACAGTGATAAGAGACATTTGAAAATTCAGCTTTGCCTTTCTGCTTAGGTTTACCATCCACAATATCAACACCATGGAAAAACAACACTTGTTTACACGATCACCTTGTATTTCACATGAACAATTGAAAGCTTTTTTAAAAAAGTTTTTCAATTCTCTGAACTTGTTCAGCATCTCAAAGCTGCAGGTTGGGACCTGTTGGTATCCTGATGGTTCACTGGTGCAAAAATTGTTTCTTGACTATTTCCATCATGAAATCACTGTTCACTTGTCAAAGTAGTGAAACGCGTGTTACAGTTTTCCAAAGCCTAAAGTGGTCTGTTCAAAAGTCGTGTTTTTTTAATCTAACCATCTAAAACCAAAATATGGCAAAGAAAGGTGAACAACGCTGGACCTCAGGAATGTTTGGCATTTTGCTTTAAAAAAAGGACACGATTATTTATATACAGTAGTTGAGCCAATCTGCTCATACCAACAGCATCATCATGTGCATCATACAGGGTTTCGCCATGATTCACCTTCGTTTGGTGTGTGTAGTTGAGTGGAACAGAAGGATCTGCACATCAAGAACCTCTGGTTGAAGTTATGTTTTTTTATCCAGTGATGTTCTGATGTTCTGCACAAAGCTCCTCCACCTCAGACTTATGGATCCAATCCTAGATCAAAATATCCCAAGAGTGTGGGGACAGATCCCTTAATTGTACCCAAACAGCCCCACAGATCATTCTAAGAAACATACACGCCCAAGTTAGTCTTTCTGCAAGAAACCATGTGCTCTCAAAACTGTGACAAAATACTGGATGTTGGCAGCAAATTTTAGCATGTAAGATTAACAGAAACTATTTTTTTGTAGACATTTGCAGTCTAAAGTAGGAGGGAAAAAGATGTTGGATCGTGTGATTCCAGATTTGCCACCTTTCACTTAACTTGGCATGAGCTGTTTTGGACCTTCTGAGATATAAAATGATGTCAGACTAATGTGAAGTGGAGGGATGTAATTTTCATTTGTCTTACTACTGTATGTACTACTGTACTTCTGCATCCATGAAATACACAGATTTCTATGTCATGTCACTGCAGAAACAATCTGATCTAATCAAGGTACAAATTTTATTGGTGCACAAAAGGAGCATGAAGGATCATTAAAAGAAATAAATCATGACAAAACCCAAAGAGAGGTACTCAAAGAAGGAAGACTGAGTTTGAGCTCCAAACTGCTCCATCTTCATTTACAAATGAAACGGATGTGGTTAGAATTTTTGTTTTGTTTTTGTAATGTTACTGACAACTGTAAGAACAGTGTGATTTTATTTTTTAGTATTCCTGGAACAAGTTGCGGATTTTTAATAAATTATACTATAAACTTTTTTGCAATTTTCACTTGGTTATGCAATTTAATTGCAAAAAATGCCTAAAAACATTGCAACATGCATCACTTTTTTAAAATTTAATTTAATTTTTTTAGAAAAGCTGCTGTGAAATCAGGTATTTTAATCCTCAACAATCCCAAAAACAAGCTCCCAAAATCCTGGAGGGGTTGTTGAAGTGTCCCTGTTAGTTTGAGTGGGTGAACTGACTCGTTCAGGATGTGAAGTTGAGACAGAGCTGTTTTCTGGATTAATCTTTTATGATGTACTGTATCAAATTTAGTAACTATTGCTCAAAATTCTTAGATTTAGCAAAATCCAAAATGGCGAAAATCTATCTAGAGGCAAATAGGCGTGTCATATCGATAGATTTGTCTGAGACTTATGGTTCAAAACTTGCAGGCCAAAACATGTTCATTTTTATAGCACAACCGTCTGGCCAAATTGCTTCGCACATCCTCAGCAATACATCCACCAAATGTGAAGTTGAGCAGGTGAATAGTGTAAGGGCCATTTCAAGAGGTTAAAATGTGTGTAGGACACTAAGTTGTCCGCTAGGTGGCATCTTTGTGTTTTGGTTCACATGCCTATTTAGGTAGGAACCTTTCATCAGGTGACAGGTGTTGCTAGTTGGTGGGAGCACAAATAGGTTTTTGACCGCTACGCCGGCACGTCACGCCAGGTGAAGTCTTGTTGATGTAGTTGTGATTGCTGGATTTATGGATTTTGATGGACACTAATTGTTGGATTCTTGCATGTAACATGTCGAAGACCAGAACGGTGAGCAAGAAATAATCCATAAAAATCAAGAAGAAAACGTCGGATGTTTTTATTTCACAAGACACAATGAAGCGGTGCACGGCAAGCGCGTCAACCATGTTTAGCCCGTCTATGCAGCCCCTCAGTGGCTTTAAGATTAGCAGCTACAAACGGTTCTCAAGATACACGACAGACAAACATACCAATGAAAAGATCCCTTCCTCTATATTTACATTATTTTAATGTCTTTATTGACTGATGTTTTCCTTTAATATTATGGTAAAATTCTGAAGTTTCTTTTTCTGATAAGAACCAAAGAATTCGTATTCTGCGCGTCTTTTTTTCACCTTCTCCTTTAAAGAGAATATCTGAAGTCATCAAATCTAAAATGAACAAGATCCTGATGATGATCAGCGTTATTAAATGTACAGTGGAAGAATGTTTCTGAATGTTCTCAGACTAAATCTACAGTTTAAACTGCATCACAGCTGACAGACAGGTGAGAGGAGAGACAGCTGATAAAATCAGTATTTGATGGTTTACAAAATCAACAGGTTTTAAGATCTATACAACTAGTTTTACTTTTGATAGTACTTTTGTATTTTTACTGAAGTTAAATGTCGAATGCAGTACTTGTTCTTGTGACAGTATATTTTAAGTCATATCCTGCTTTTACGTCAGTAGAAGATCTGCAGACTTGTTTCATGGCTGGAACCACAGAAGACTGAGGCCGTTGTGAACTGAACTGTAGAAGTCATCAATAAAATTGTCCATCATTGAACACAGTTTGATTATCTGATTAATGCTCATTGTGGTGGAATCACAGAGAATAAAACATGATGTAAATATTTTTCTACTGTCTGAGGTACTGAAATCACTGTTTTTATTCAATAAAAATATCTAAGAACAATCAAAGCTTTCTTCATTTGTGCTGTGTCCCATCTGGTGATTTTCTTTGAATTTTGAACAAATGTGTAACATTTTAGAAGAGTTTTAGTTTCGTTTCTCTCACTTAGGAGTTAATTATCCTGAGGATCTAAAGAAGGTTCTAGGGGTTGTACTGGAGGGTCAGTTCTATAGAAGTTCTATAGTATTTTAGAGTACTGATGCCCATTGAGAAGGTTCTAGATGTGCTTTGGGAGGTTCTGGGGGTCGTTTAGTAGGTTGTAGTGGTCACTGATGATGTTCTAAGGTACTCTTGGAGTTTTATGGGTGGATTTCCTTTAATTTATTAATTTGTTCTCCTATGTGCAGTATATGTAAGTAATGTGAGAACAAACAGTATATGAATATCAGCACATAAAACGTATTAACGTCTATTAAAAATGAGGAAGATCGTGAGATTTGACCGAAAGCTCCGGTGCAGCGATGTGTTGGGTTTTATAATGTGAAAAGGGAACAGTGAGTCTCCATGTTGTACCGTGTTGCTCCTGAAGGGGGCAGCAGCTCGTTCAGTCGCCTCACTGTTTGTTTCCGTTCGTAGAGGAAGACGGGAGCTTTGTGGTTCTGTAGAAACTGATCGAGCTGCAGAGACGGACGCTGATATAATAACTGATTCAAACACAGATTAAAGTGTCTGCAGCTTCCTGTTCTGCTCACCGTAGCTGCAGCTTCAGTCTCTGCCGGAGGAGATGTACCGCGGTCGGCCTCCTCCCAGAGGAGGCTACCCGACATCTTTCGAAGGCCGAAGCCGAGGTCCACCGCCTCCGAGGCCTCATTACCCTGCACCGGGCTACAGAGACGACAGGAGCCGTCCCAGGCCTCCGTACCACCCCGGCTACCACGACCACGCTCCCCCGGACCCCTATCGCCGCTCGCCGCCGCGCAGGAGGTACCCTTCCCCCGGATCAGGGAGCCATCGAGGCGGAGAGTACTGGGCTGGTGGTCCGCCGAGAGAGGTGCGAGAGCCGCGCTCACAACAGAGTTTTAATTAATAAGAACCAGAGGCCACTATTGTCTCTGAAGAATACCTCAGCTATTAGCATCTCTGCACCAAACTCCATTCAAAAATCTGTCAGTTTAACATAAACAGTCTTATTAGCATCTCTACACCAAACTCCATTCAAAAACCCATCAAGTCACATTACCACGGGTTTGTCTGCTGTGTAGCAGTAGGTGTCACATGTTTTTTCTGAAGCACATTTGTGTTTGTACTAAATTC
>JAJHUR010098798.1:1195-33905 GCA_027495735.1 Lutjanus campechanus | reverse complement strand
CTATAACAGTAAACCCACACAGGTGATTTGACTAACTTTGGTTCAGTAAAAAGTGAGGTTGGGACTGGAAGGCCGCCAGTTCGATCCCCAAACTGGCAGGATAAATCTGGGCGAGTGAAGGCGTTGCTTTCCCCTCCCTCATTAAAACCACTGAGGTGCCCTTGAGCAAGTCCCTTAACCCCAACCGCTCCAGTGGAGCTGCTCAGTGGCCGACAGATGAGACTGTGGTTGTACTGGGCAGCGTCCAGGTGTGAATGTATAACTGTGTGAATGTGATCAGGGTGTCCCTGCAAAAGTGGGCATCGCTCTCAGTGAACCCTCCCCTGAATAAATAAAGATTTTTAAAAAAGCTTAGCCACACCTGCTGTCACATAGCGTTTCAGCCTGTTGAAGTGCCTGATGTATAAATATGAATGTGGTTTCCATTGTTCAAACATTCTGACCTGACAAAGATCCAAGTCAGATTCAAAACGTTGTCACTATTGAACTTTTGTGCAGGCGTAATCTTTTCTCTTTGCTATTTGTTGTTATCATTCTTAGCAGGGCGTGGAGTACATGGCTGCCTCTACAGAATCCCTGAGAGGCAAGTGGAAAAAAAAACATTCTGGTGATCGATTTTCTGAGTTTGATCTAAAGAACAGGTGAAATAGGTTTTGTCAGGATCATCTTTCTAAGTTTCTTTTTAAAAATTCATCTATGAAACAGGTGGGAAACTCATTTTGGCCACAAAAGGCATTCATGATTTCTTCCATGTGAGGTTTAAAGCTGGGATGTGCTGCTCCTCCAGAGAAAAATGATCCTGCAAAACCTCCTTTTTTGCCTCCTCTGTAGACATCACATGATTCATGGGTGTGCAGGGCCTTTAATCAAGTTTTAATCATGACAACAAAGGTCCTTTACTTCAACAAGGTAGCAATTTTAACCCATTTAACCATGATCTTTCCCTTATCTTAATCAACCTAACCATACCTTAAAATAACAGTTCACCCAAAAAAAGGAAAATACACGTTTCCACTGGCCTGTAGTGCTCACAGCTGCACTCTCCCAGTTTCTCTTCTGTTTCTCTGCCTCAGTAATTTTCCACTCTCCCTGCCTCTGCTCCATTCTACCTGCCAGCCACTCCCACCCAATCAGCCCAACTACACTCACCTGCAAGCTCAGCTGCAGCTCATCCCCAATCAGCTCAGTATATAAGCCTCTCCAGCACTCTCACTCCTGGTCAGATCGTTCTTCAGCATTATGACTTAAGACTTTGCAGCGCTCCTTTCCTGCCTGCTCTCCTGTTGCCGACCCTGCCTGCCTCTAACCTGCCTGCATTTTCTGTCGCCCGGAAAACTCACCAGCCTTCTGTCCCTGACCATGAGTTCTGAGTGTTTCCATCAGCTTGCCTGTTGCCTGCTGCAGCTCAGAGTCTGTCTGCTCACCTGGTCCCAACTTCTCCAACTGGTCCCAACCTCCCTGCTGCTCGTCCCTCATCTGCTCATCTGCCTGTCTGGTCTGTTCCCCTGGTCCCAACTTCCCTTCTGCTCATCCCTCATCAGTCCCTCTGTTTCTTACACCTGCTCGCCTGATTCTCAACCCTCTGCCTTATCAACCACATCCCCAGCCTGCCTCTCTCCGTTCCTGTTTTGCCTGCATCCTAATAAAGGTCATTACCAACTATCCGTGTTATATTGTGTGCTGCATGTTAGTTTATCAGTCTAGATTTTCTTGTTGTAAGTTGCAGAGTTTTTGAGATACTGACATTAGAGATGTCTGCCTTCTTCCAAATATGATTGAACTAAATGGTACTCGGCTTGTAGTTCTCAAAGCACCAAAAACATACATTTGAAAATTTAAATCCAGCGTGTCGTTCTAAAAATCATGACACGGTTATTCTAGATAATCCACAGACCTTGTAATGAGCATTTTCATGTCGACAGATTCTATTTTTGGACAGAGACGCTGGTTTTGAATTTAATTTATTAAAATATTATTGGTACTTTGAGCATCACAAGCTTTGTGACATTATATTGGAGAAAAGTCAGACATGTCTACAACAGATATCTCCAAAACTCTGCAACTCACACCAAAAAAAAAAATCTAGATGGATAAATAGCATTACAGGTAAGAGGGAAATATATGTATTTTTCAGTTTGGCGTGAACTGTCCCTTTAAACGTATCAGTGAGACCAGTTATTTTTGTACATGTAATTTGTAGCAGTTTTCAAAAGCACAGACAAATGATTTCATCTTGTCAATATGTGTCGTCAGATCAGAAAAGATTAGAATTTGCAGTTCTTCTCTTTGTTGTTTGATTTCGAGGACTGTTGGTCTCGTTATAACTCTCCACTCTAATTACATCAGTGTCAGCGAAATTCAACATTTCCAAAGTTTTTGCCAACTTTCTCTTTATACCCTGTGAAAAATGTGCAGCTCATATCGAGTTTCATTAGGGGAACAGGGAAGTGGAAAGGGTGGAATTTATTAGTGAATGAAGGTAGTATTTCAATTAAAAATAGAAACTCGGAGCAGCAGAGTCGTGAATATGACAGGACTCTTTTGCTGTATTGATGGGATCAGTGCGGTGGAAATGCACATTACACTAAATTCACTGTGTGAGCTCACAGGGAATTCATCCACTCTCAATGTTTTTTTTCCACCCGGCCTTTATTAATTTATTATGTTCATGTCGGACATGGCATGCTGGGTATTATTTCAAACTCAATTAGCATTTAAGTCACAACTTCCTTGGAAATTTCAAAAAAGTCAGACTATTCTTTACCTGGCAACCGTGCCTGGAGGCTGTACTCTATGTTGTCAGAAAGGTGTCATGCTTTGAATACCGCTGCCATGTTTCACAAGGTGTCTTAGTTTGCATAACTGATAACAAAACCCCCGCCTTATTTTACACAGAACTCTTCAGTATTCATCGCCTGCCTGTATGCAAATATCTCCCCTGTCTCATCTGTATATTTGGAAACCTTTCGTATTTATTTATCTTTCCCAGAACGGGCTCTGTCAGAGGAGGACGCTGACCTTTCAGATCCACCCCAGTGACCCAACAGCAGCAGCAAGCAGCGTGGAAAGATCCCTGACAGACAATACCCTGTCAGACACATGGGTAATGTATAAGCGGCAGAGAGAGGCCGACCTGTGCAGCGAGACGGTGACAGAGGGAGAATGTTAACCTGCTGTTTGGCCTCATTTCTCACTCTCTCTGTCATAACCTATTGAGTTCGCTTTTAAACACACCACAGGAATCTCTCTAATGTCACAACAGTCGGAGCTGTAGGTGCACTTTAAAATGCAAAACAATACCTTCAACCCCCGCACACACACACACACACACACACACACACACACGCAAACACTCACTCACACACGCACACATGCAAACACTCACACACACACACACACACACACACACATACAGTATGCTAGTTTAACATACTTTTGGGAATATCATAATCACTTAGCTGAATCCCCGGGGGCTTGCCCTAAACTTAGTTTGCCCAATTAAGAAGGAATCCAGTGCATATGGTTCTGAATACACCTGCACTGTCTCATAATTGACAGTTTCTCAGAAGAAAAAAAAAAGTTTCCTCAGTCAACAGTGGTTTAATCATGATTGTGGTCTGTACTTTTGTTGTCATTTTGTTCTACACGCTCTTATTTTCTGTTGCTGACGATTGTGTGTGTGTGAGCCACTCTAATTTCCAGAGGTGTGGGCTCAAGTCACATGACTTGGACTCAAGTCACAAATTTGATGACTTTACACTCTACCTGGCAATCGACTTGGACTCTAACACTAATGACTCATGACTTTGTTGGGCCCCTTGACTTGAAAATACTCTATCTGGGTTTATCTTTCCCCAAGTCCAAAGGCTAAAAAGTATGTTTTTTTAAAAGTGTGAATCGATCCATTTCCCTTATTTCCTGAATCTAACATTAACACTGTCTGTGAAGGTTCTCAGTCATCCAGGTCATGGTATTCGTAGCAAGGTTTGTCGTAGGCAACTGGACTTGATAGAGTTCTTGAAGACGTTTCGCCTCTCATCCAAGAAGCTTCTTCAGAAGCTTAGCTAGCTAGTTGCCTCCTGTCTCCAGCTCTGTGTTTAACTTGCATACATGTGAGTGGTGTTGAGCTTCTCCTCTGTGTGCCTGCTTTGAGAATCAAAGTGTCAAACTATTATTTTAAATTGCTGGTTATATTGTTTTTATTGTTTGTGTGATGCATGTTAAGCAGTGATGATAATTTGCTTAAAATAAACCTCTATCTTAATTAAATAATTTAATTATTTTTTGGTCTTTCTTTTATTCTGTCATGTATTTTTTGAAACTTTAATTAATTCAAAGCTAACTGGTTGAACTATAACAAAAGAGAATATGAGAAAATATGAGAACAGTGTGATTCTCATATAACACATAAATCATTCCTGAGTGTACCAGCCACTCTTCAGGTCTTCTGATTGTGTTGGAGGAGCTGCAGTTTTTAACTGTTCCTTCTTTCACCAGAATTTATTTCTGTGGATTATTGGGCAGGTTTGGCAACAGAGGCTGAAACAGCAGCTGCACATCAGCCTCCATATGCCGCCGCCTCCTACCATTCCTCCCAGTTATTAAGCAAAACTTGGGAATTTGAGGTCTATGAGGACGTGCTGATGATTTATTCCAAAACGCTGATGTGCTTTTTCCATCATATGTTGTTCATTAAGTTCAATGTGGCTTATCAGTGAGAAGAAAAGAACAAACCGAAGCAAATTCCTTTGATCTTCACTCATGTCAGAGACCATTTACATCCTACGAATTACATCATTGCACAACATCACTACATTAAAGGCATTAAAGTCAAACCAAAATCTGAATACGCCTCACTTCTGATGTGAGGAATTTAAAAAAAATCTGATGGTGTTGCAGCTATTGTGCATATCTTTCCACTTTTCAAAATAGGATAACACATTTTTTGGAGATGTTTGTGGAAACAGCATCCAAGCTTGAAGTCTCTGGGGGTCGTTTCCCACGGCAGCGGCTGACTGACTGATTGAGGGCCGGTGTTGGCAAGAGAAGTGCTGTCAACTTCCATGCTGCGCTTCTGACTGGAGCGTGTCATATCCCTGTACAGCCTGCAAATGTTGATTCAAGACATTATTTCCTTTTTAACCCTTTGATGCACAGGCTATCCAGATCCCTTCTAATGCACAACATAATCTAAAATGACCTGTCTTCTTCGTTTGTCTTTTGAAAATATTCATTAAATAACTTGTATGATAAGCTGACATTTTTGCACGGATTAAACAAATAAGATAGAACCTGTTAATTACTGAGCTTTAGGTTTTACATGGTGAAACCTTCATACAACAAGATGCAGGCTGCAAATTGCCTGATACATAATTCATATGCAACCTGACAGCAATTCTAAAATCTCAAATCTCACACAGCAAATTATAACAGTTAATTTCACCAAAATTAGCTTGCTAGATTGGGGTATTTTTCAGTAATAATTGTTTTCTCACTAGTTTATATCAACTGGTAAGTGTCACTGTAACTATTTTTGCATATTTTTTTTAATCTCATTTTATATAATTTTCTTGCCAGATAATAGAAATTTGGACATGTTGTTTGCTTTTTCTTCTGGCACCATCTGGCCACTTTGTGTCTTAATGGCTGTCCTGGAGAAAAGGAAGAGAGCATTAGGGTGCATTAAGGCTTATTGATATGCTGGAGGGGAAAAAAACAAGACCTACTGGCTACTCACATAAGACCAATGGATCATTTCACACTCTATTCGAGGAGTTCGATGCAATGATCCTCTGGTGAGTGCATTCCCACTTTGATTCAAAGAAGATAAATAAATAAATAAATAAATAAATAAATAAATAAATAAATAAATAAATAGCTTTTTGTCGCCACCTTCTGACATCAGTACAGATTTGTAGCTTGATATATGATTGTACATTAAATAACAGTTCTGCTTCTCATCAAAACTTAATATTAAAGCAGAGCTGACAAGTTTCAAATGTGTTGCAGGGTGTCTGTGAAGGTTCTCAGTCATCCAGGTCATGGTATTCGTAGCAAGGTTTGTCGTAGGCAACTGGACTTGATAGAGTTCTTGAAGATGTTTCGCCTCTCATCCAAGAGGCTTCTTCAGTTCTGAGAACTGAAGCCTGAAGAGGCGAAACGTCTTCAAGAACTCTATCAAGTCCAGTTGCCTACGACAAACCTTGCTACGAAGTGTTGCAGAGAGCTTTACGCCACGCAACTCAACTGCAATAGGTATATCTTGTTACATTTGGACGGAGCCAGACTTGCTGTTTCTCCCTTTATCCGGTCTTTGTGCTAAGCTAAACTAAGCTAAGCAAAGAATGCAGGCAGAGAGCACAACACACTTAGTACTGTATTATGCCCTAATGTGCTGGAGCTTCTCTCAAACACCCCAAGAGAAACTCACTTTCTGTCACAAACCTGCACAAACACTGAGCTGCACATACTATGACTTAAATTCAATGGAGTTTATCAGTCTATAGCAACTGTGTTTTTTTCTTGCTTTGCAGAACCCAATGCACCCCATTGAGGGCACCAGTTGTGAAGGAGCTCTTCTCATTGGACTTTCAGTAAGAAAGAATGACAGAACAGGTTGCCAATTAACCTCAAAATGACATATATTACCGGTGGAGAGTATCGGCAACAACAGGCTTACCGGACCTTAACAATGTTGCATAAGTCACATGATATTCACGAACCGTTAACAGTGTAAAACAGTTGCAGTTTGGTTAGTTTTAGGCAATAAAACTACTTGGTTAGGTCAAGGAAAAGATCATGGTTTGGCTTATATCACATGATGGAAGTCATGCAACAAAAATAACATCTATAAGGAAATTTGAAGTTATTCAAAACTTACATTTCTCCTGTTATACTAACTAGATCTATTGGGGGGTAGTGCCTTTTATTAAATCATAAATCATAATATTAAATCATTTGACCAAACACTCACATATTACCGGTGAGGACGTGGCTGAATAAGCAGGTATCCCAAAATGTCAAACTATTCCTTTAAGACATCTGTCCCTCCACAATGTTTGTAATTTGAGGGGGCTCATCATGCTGTTATGTTTTCAGTCCACCTGGAAAGTGTTAGCACTCGTGGTGATCAAATGATCCGACTATCAAAACTCACATCAGCAGCAGCAGCAGCAGCAGGTCGTCCTGTAATCAGAGCACAGCGTGTTTACTGACTGCGAGGCTGCTCGAATCACTGAAGTGATATTATGAACTATTTTTAGTGCCCGCCCACACAGATATTGTGATTGTTTGCAACAGTGTTGACACTTCTAAGCACAAACACAGTGTAGACACTTTAACCTGGAACATGACAAAATATTCAATTTTGTTTCTGGAAAAAAACACTTTAGCTTCCACCCTGACGTAGAGGCCCCGTGTTCATTAAGAACCAGGATTCCAGCGTAATGCAGTGTTGACCGTTTAACTGTTCCACGGGCTCATCTGATAAAGCGACAGCGATGTGGGTTATTACAACAGGCTAATCTTATAGGTTAAACTAATTTCCAGCAAGTTAGCTTGAAGAAAATGAATTTGAATTTAGCCAATAATAAATTTGACATAGCCTCAATTTAGATAGCAATCATTTAATTTTATTTGAATTAATTTGGCTCAGCTGGAAGTGTGAATTAACCTGCCAATACCCCCCCCAATGAAATATGTACATTCTTTAGCAAAGACTTGGCATCGGTTAATTGATTTCAGCACCCTGCCAAACAATCACAGCCTAAACTGTTGTGCTTAATTAAAACAGGCACAATCTCTCCACAGAGCACCATTCAGCGATGAATTAAAGGAACCCTCGCTTCTGCAAATATGTTCTCGCTACTGAATAAGCATGCTCTTACAAGTAAAGGGTTCTTTGGTTTGTCCCCATAAGATAACCCTTTTGGGTCAGAGTAGAACTTTTTTAGAAAGGTTCTACTTGGAAACCTTTCAGAGAGTTCTGCCTAGAACCCAACATCAAGAGTTATACTGAGAACCATCGGTGAAAGGTTTCAGTCAGGGCTCGCTATGAGGGGTTCTACAGAGAACCTTTCTATGGTGTAAGGGTTCCACCCTGAACCTTCTGTGGGGGTTTTATTCAGAACTGTTCCACCTCATACAGGTGCTTACAAGAACCCACCCAGGGGGTTCTACTGACAACCCTTTTATTTTCCAAGGGTTTTATCTTGAACACACTCAGGGGGTTCTATCCAGAACCTTCATATATTATATGAGCCTGATCTAGAATTCACCCAGTGTTCTAAAGAGCACTTTTTTGTATTCCAAGGGTTTCATCTAGAATCCACTCATGGGGTTCTATCCAGAACCGTTCCATCTTCTGATGGTGCTAACAAGAACCAAACCAGGAGGTTCTACTGAGAACCCTTTTATATTCCAAGGGTTTTATCTTGAACACACTCGGAGGGTTCTATCCAGAACCGTTCCATCTTCTGATGGTGCTAACAAGGACCCAACCAGGAGGTTCTACTGAGAACCCTTTTATATTCCAAGGGTTTTATCTTGAACACACTCAGGGGGTTCTATCCAGAACCATTCCATCTTCTGATGGTGCTAACAAGGACCCAACCAGGAGGTTCTACTGAGAACCCTTTTATATTCCAAGGGTTTTATCTAGAACCCACCCAGACGGTTCTACCACGAACCTTTTCATATTTCTATAGGTTTTATCTAAAACCAACCAAGGGGGTTCTATTGAGAACCTTTTTATATTTCAAGTGTTTTATCCAGAACACAATCCATGTGTTCTTCAGAGAACATCCGGGGGTTTCTAACAAGAACTCTTTTATACTTAAAAGGTTTTATCAAGAACCCACCTATGGGGCTCTGCCGAGAACACATTCAGTGCATTCTACAGAGAACCTTTTTATATTACAAGGGTTTTATCTAGAACTCATCCAGGGGATTCTAGCGAGAACCCTTTTGTATCATGATACATACAACCCTTGAAGAAACTTTTCTTCTTATTCAGAAGCAAATGGTTCTAGGTAGAACCTCAGCCCTTTAGAAAAAACCCTTTTGGAACCCTTATTTCTGAGAGCGCAGTGTGTGTGTGTATATATCTGCCTGTTTCTGTGTGTGTTTCATAAATAAATAAAAAAACATTTCTGTGTGATTATCTTGAATATCCTGGGAGCAGAACCCGTGTGGAAGCATTTAATATCAATTGCAGAAAACATTTTTGGGGGGTTGGTTGTTTATTAAGGCATCATCAAGTTTCATTACATCTCACAAGCAGTGGTAACCGATGTAGCTGTCTCCCATTATCCGTCTGCCCCGCATTATTCCTGCAGTAATCACTGTGATTCTTTAACACTGCGACACAAACCTCCTCTCTCTCAGTCAGACAAAACGCCTCCCGCGCTGATTGATGTCTGAAATTAGAGCGAGGAAGGAAGCAGACCTGCCGGTTCTGCCGCCGAACCATCTAACCACAATTCTCGGAATTATTGTCGGCTGTTTAGGCCGAGCCGAGGCACGTATCAATCATAATAAGGACGCATATTGATCGAGTGTGGGCTTCACTCAGGTAATGATGAGTGAAAGGACCGAGAGAGCTGGAAGATGGATTTTGTGGATGTATTTTCATCACAGATACACAGTTATAAAAGTGTGTTTTTATATAACATAGAAAAGTATTAAAGTTTAGGAAAGAACAGTTATCGTTAGATTTACTCATACAAAGGCATTAGATACATAAAAGGACGAGAGAGTGCAGTTAAAGGGATAGTTTGTATTATTTGAAGCGGGGTTGTGTGAGGGACTCATCAATACTTTATTACCAACAGTGTTCGGAGAAGCAGAGAGGGGCGCCTGCACAGATGCTAAGCAAAACACTGCAGTGGGCAGGATCAGCAACAAGTGGTGTTTAAGCCAATTTTTTTTTATAATCACTATATTTAGAATATTGTCACCACTTAGTCTTGCCATCATACAGTCTTTTCTGACTGGAAACTGCCATTATACACTGAAAAAAGACAAGAATTGGACCAACTTTAAAAAATATTTCAGTTGGTAACATACAAATGAATTAGGTTTTCAGTTCATGCAACCTAAATTTAAGTCAGGCAAGTTTCCACCTCAGTTATTTACTTTACCCAAAAGTAAAATACTGCTCCTTAACAACCAAATAGTCTGGTTTCAGGAAAAGTAGTTTTTTTTAATCATAACCTCAGGGTGTTACTTCACTTTGTTAAATATAATGAATTTAGCTGCTAATGTTAACATGACTAACATTAGCTTGACTATTTCATTCAATCAGTTTATGAAAACTTAAACAACACGATTTAACCAACTTTATTTACAACATAATACATTATTTGACCACAAAATCTAATTTTGTTTTGCATAGATGTAACCTCCTTTTTTGAATCAAAAACAGAAAATGGCAGCTCAGCTGCAGGGGGAAAAATCTGGAAAAGATGTGGATGTCATGATGTCAGATATGCAATACAAAAAGAAACCTAACTGATGCACTTTTACTGAAAGAACAGCAGGTTAAAGGATTAATGGATTAATTTTAAGTTGTTATAAGCCACAAAAATATTAAACTAAGGCTGAAAACATTACTTAGGCTACTACTGAAATACACTTTTTAACGTGTAGAAGACAAAAATCGCTCCCTCCAAAGCAACCAAACTCCACAGGCGAAATCAATCATTTTACCTCACAGAACACAAGAGCTGCTGGCCCACTACTGCCTCGATCTGTTTTTTTTTTTGTTTGTGTCATTGCGTGACTTCAGTGTTCTCAAAAGGATAGTCTGGATTCACCAAAATCACACAATAACACCAACAAACCAAAAATCGAGGCAGCGCTAGAACAGCAACTCACATGTTCTGCAAGGTAAAATTACTGATTTTGCCTGGAGAGTTTGGTTGGTCTGGAGAAAGCGACATCTGGCTTGTATAATAGCCATTTCCCACTGGAGAAAGATGTCTCATGGCAAAGTAAAGCAGTGAAAATATTCAAATTATAGTGTACACTTAATCTGATATTGTTTTTTTGTTTTGTTTTTTTCTTTTCTTTTTTTTCTTTTGTAGCTGACCCTGTCCACAGTATTGCTTAGCATCTGTGCTGTTGCCCTTCTCCCATATCTAATACACTGACGGTCAATAAGTACCTCATATAACCCCACATCAAATAATCTGAACTATCCCTTTAATCACTTTTCTCTCATTGCACAGCCACATTATCTCAAAAAAAGAGACACTTTTCTTGCTGAAAGTTGTCACTCAAAGTTAAACAAACTTAGGTGCAGAATAACAATTAAAAATAAAGTTTTTTAAAAAATTCTGCATCAGGTATCTCTTATAATTTTGCTCAAGGCATGCAGCAGGTAAACGCTATGTAACTCTCCAAGGTGCACACTGTTGCTACAAGGAACTCAAATCTCTGTTTGGACACCTGGAGGTCAGAAGATTTAAGCAGTATATTATGATGATATAGTTGTTGCTACTGTGTAGTGCTAAGACCAAACACACAACTCCCCTTCCTGAATACCAAAACCTCAGTCTATGAATAACAAAACAGCACCCAGCCTCCCTCCACCTCCCTCGCTGGTGTAGAAAAACAAACTTAAGTCTTTGGTTTGACGGTTCAATTCTCAAACTCTGGCTGTGACTGCCATTTGTGGAATATCTAGAACGCAGTTAAAATTTAACTTCTTATTGCTGCCCTTATGCCACAACAGCAGGTGATCGCTGATATGGATAATGGTTTTGTTCACAATGGCTTCTGGATTTTGTTGCAAAGGCCTCAACGGGCCAGCTGTGTCATCTGTTATTTAGGCTGTGGAGCAACATTTTTACAAATGTTTTGCATCAGCAGGAGTCACGTTCTCATCTTTAGCTGATCGGATTAGATGCAAATGTGTTTGTTTGTCTTTAATAGTATTTTGTAGCTACTATCCCTTCAAAACATAATTAAAATTAAATCAAAAGTTACAACAAATATTAATTTCTAACATCCTTCATTGACTGCAAAGCATATTCTTCATTAGGAAAGACTTCGTTTGATTCCCTTTGGCAACATACATAAATGGCTGACAGTTAATTTTGGCTGTTGCAGTGTAGTTTAGATAGATTGCCTTCAGCGATCCCTCCATTTCAATGCAATAAATCTACTCAGCACAATGCATAATCTAACAAGTATCATTTGTGGTGCCTGACAACAGACCTTTACAAACTCATTTGTAATTTCCATCCGGAAATGTCACGTTCAGACAGTCTTATTTACAAAACTCCACCTTACAGGTTGTCTATCAAATGCCAATAAGCAGAATTGGCAGACTTTCTTTCCAGGGGAGTTCATGACTTTGGTCTTGGGAGTCTTTTTCAGTTTCGCTGGCGTCCCGGAAGGTTGCTCATCTGGATGTTGTCCCCTTGGAGTCCTGGGTTGTAATAGGCCGAACCACCAAAGTTCAAGTCCAAAGGTTCGCTGTTGTCCAACCTGTGGACTGGAAATCAGACAAGTTAATGTTAAACATTTGTACCGATGAACTCTCATTTCTGAAGGTCCTGTTTACACGTGGTATTAACACGTGTCCTGGGTGATCCAATCACAAGTGGACAGCAGTAAAGATGCACTGAGATCTGATCCGTCAGACCACATCTAGAGATGGCCATTCTTTTAGCATTTTGTGCAAATGTGTGCAGTGAAAGACGGCCTACTCAATACACGTCCCATAAATATATACAAAACAGCTGTCGATAAACTCTAGGACTGCCTCCTGATAGTCAATGATTCTAATCATTAGTCTGAGCCCTCTTATTTGACTGAGATTCTTCCAGTTGAACTTTCCTTCTTTCTTTTTTTTTCCTGTGTCAGTCAGTGTGCTTCACAGTTGCAGGATAAAACAGATAGAAGCTTCAGGGAGAAGACAGGGAGCACATTTCAATGAGGAATTAAAGGGAATCATAAATATATTTTTGTATTAGCTGGTGCATTTATTAAAATATAATTGGGACCACATGAGCTGTCGATTGACTGATGAGAGATGAAAGGAGGTAAAGAAGTTTCAGCCCTTTTTTTTAATCTGCATCATCGTACACAGAGCAATGTAACAGCATGACAGGCTGTAAACTTCACAAATCGAGTCTCAAAATCACAAACCACAAAATTAACTGTGATGGAAGAGGATAAGGGTGCTAGAAACGCAGAGCATCATCCGGGCTGCCTCATCCAGGCGCACCCACAGAGCGCATAGAGCAGGTGATGCTTGCTTGTTTTCTTGTTGTCTGTCCTTGGTTTTTTGCCACCGACAGGCTTAGATTGTTATTGATAGTGTCTGACAATATCATGGAAAGGATCATGACAGTGAAAGACCTTATTTTAAAAAGTAAGATAGGCATAAAACCCACTTGGTTAGGTCAGAAGTGACCTAACTCCTGTAACCCCCTAACCCTATGTATATAACAAATGCAAGTAACTTCAATGTAAATTCTTCCACCTTGACTTTTTGTTTCACACAGGACTCAAACCCCAGTCTCCTGGGTGAAAGTCCTGTGTTTATTTGAGCCATCTATCCTGCCTCACCTCAACATAAATATGGGCTGTAATAAGCTGGACGGTTTCTCACCATTGAGCTATGAACCACAATATCCCCAGACTCCCTTAAGAAAATGTGCAGTGTTGTGAGTTGCTGAGTAATGAGACACTTTATAAACTTTGTGCAAAGCTGACAATTTTTAAATTACTTGAGCCTTCTTGTAGCCTTGCAAATAGTATGGATTAAGTTCTTTTTTTTTCTTTGTGTAAAATGTATTGTGTCCATTGGTCTCAGCGCGTTGGCTGCTACTGTTGTGTTAGGGTCAGGTGAAAACAACAATGCATTTGGTGTTTGCAAATGTAAATTATGTCCTTGTTTATTTACACTTAGAGCGGGGAAGTAAGCTACAATCACAAGTTGTAACTCATTGTAAAACACATTGTAATACCAGGAGTGAACTGACATACTTAGAGCTGTCAGCTTGTGATCAGATCACCCAAGGTGCATTTTAATACCAGGTGTAAACAAGGTCATTATAACCTTCAATTACTGCAGAGAAGTAATCCAGTATGTTTCCCCCATTAATGCTGTATTTACAAGGGAAGTTTAAATGTTTTTTGTGGTCGCTGGTATTTAAATCATACCTTATGTTTTTGACTAACTAAATCTGGTTTTGAAGGAAAAATCCATTCCAAAACATTTTAATTGCTGTTATAATCCAACAGTTACTGAATTTCCGGTAATTGTGGGTCTACTTTGTTGTTTCGGGTTGTAATGTGCTTATTCCCAAAGATAACAGCAACATCCTATTATATACGAACAGTCCAACTTTTTACTGTGTTTTTCATTGTAAAATTTTCCTCAGAATCAAAGAGCAAGGATTCCCTTGTTGAGCCTCCATTTTGAACAAACATTCAAAGAAATCAGTCATACAAGGCTCTTTCCCTGAATACACTATGAGTCATCAATGTCCTCTGCATCTACAAGTACTGAAAGCAACGGGTTCATACCTGTTCTACAGAGCATTTAGAAAGTAATTTGGGGAAATTTAAGAAATCTGAGGTGAAAAGTAAACAAGGCAGATTGAAGGTAAGTGGGTACATTTACACTTAGCCACAAAATAACAACTGCAATACAGAGACAGGGTCACCAGTCCCTCACGGTCTACGAGAAGAACTAATAATAAATCTCAACAGATACTCAAGCTGATAGGCTGATGTTAAAATAAAATTTGAAAAAAAGGGGGGGTTGATTTTACTGTAAATAACATTTTTAAGGTGTGAGTTGGCTAAAATAAACACCGTTTTCTCTTTAATTTTCCTTTTAAAGGGTATTTTCTGAATAAATATACACCTGATAAATGCATAATATATAAAACTGATGAGTACAGCATTTTTATTTGTATAAAATCAGTTTTTTTTCCTTTTAACTGAAAGTGCTTCTGCTTTCCTTCTTTAATAAAATAAAACAAGTAGCCAGTCATGTGCATGTGCAAAAGACTGGCATGAATTGCCCTTGGCAATGAATGCTTGAATTATTTATGTACAGCTGCAAAACAAAAACAAAGCAGGAATCATTAGCAGTCCTTTCATAAAATCAAATGAAAATAATAAAACAATTAACCACCTCATATCACAGTAGATATCATCACAGTCTGGTCCGGAATTGAGACATTTTTTTATTTATTGCGATCATTATATCCCTGGTTGGTTGTGTAGTTAGCTTTTTGGTAATCTGGTCATTCCAGCAGTCAAAAGTTAAAAAACTTGTGTGTTTTTAATCAATTTCTAATTTATTTATCAGTAAAAGAAAAAAACAAAATCTTAAGAGATCAAACATGCTCCTTTAGCCTCAGAGCTCGGTAACATGCTGGTAAATGCACAGGCCAACAACCAACATGGCATTAGCAGCATTGTTGAATAATAATGCATTATAATGATTAATAATAACTAACTATCACTGCTTTGTGAGCATGAAGATTGTGGGCTTGTTTGTGTTGGCAGTGCCCCTATGCTTCAAACTATGACACTGTAGGTTCCTGTCTAGTATAATTTATGAAAGCCAAACTCTAGTTTTATATTTTATCCAGTCAAGCAAGGGTGTTTCCAGATGTTTTTGACATTGATGGCCAAGTGGGCGACTGAGGTAGCATGCAGCATAAGTACACATGCACACACATGCGCATATTAATATACCATTTCTCATATCTACTTCAATTACAAACAGTATCTTGCAGTTCTTATTCCTGTATTTTAAATTTGAATTTCAAAGCTAAATAATCCTCCTAATGGCACCATAACAGAGTGACACCACACAAATATTATATAAAGCTTCTGTATATTATTCTGTCATCAAAAGGAAATTCTACCTCCATTGTACATCAATCCTCAGGCTGGGAGACTCCTAAATTTATCCTCCCAACTCCATCTTGAAAAATAATTTTATTCTCATGATTTATTATTTAAATCATGTACTAAGAATGCTAAACTAACCTTTTAAAAATTAATTAAATTAATTAGTAGTAAAAAGTAGGCTACATACAAAAGAAATCAAATGGTTGGACACTGGACAGATAACCAATCACACTTAAAGATAATGGGGTGGCATATGGAGTGGCCAGTTAGATTTTAGGGGTCACGTCACGTCACGTCACGTCACGTCACGTCACGTCACGTCACGTCACGTCACGTCACGTCACGTCACGTCACGTTAACTTACATCACTAACATACTTATTTTAACCCAAACCATAATCTTTCTAGACCTAACTAGATCTAAGTAGTGTTTGTGCTTTTATTTTGAAAGTCTACCCAGACTAATTTGACCATGGAGCCCTGCACGTGCGAAACCGACACTAGATGTGTATCTACAGCATCATAATTTGAAATGTAGGGCCACTGACTAAGTTGCTGCTACTGACAAGTTGTAAGTGAGAACATGTTGTTATTTTCTTATGTTGCCACGTACTGGTGCACTGTGAAGTAACTCATTTTCTGAGCAATGTGTCCATCTACATTGCAGGTTATATTGTATAAAATTGCTGCCCACAACAAAGCTTTTCCTTCATTTTATTTTGGATGATTGCTTTCAGGCATCACCAGCCTGTTTTTCAAGGATCAATTCACTGTCACTCCTCCAGAATTTGTGTGAAATGGGCCTGAGGATCTAATATTTAGTATGTAATCTGATTCATGTTAAATATGCAGACATACCTGTGTGCTGCAGCAGAAAAAGAAAACATGCAGCTTAATTTTAAGTTAACAGAAAGGTTAAGTATGAGGGAGTTTGGTGGAACTGTGGGAACAAAATGCTTCCACTGAGTTCATGGCAAGAATGAGACAAATTGCAAACTGTCATAGTACATGATCCTATTTTGCATGGTGAGGTTACCTTATTAAAGCAGGATGGAGCTGTGTGTGTGTGTGTGTGTGTGTGTGTGTGTGTATGTGTGTGGTGTGTGTGTGTGTGTGTGTGTGTGTGTGAGAGAGAGAGAGAGAGAGAGAGACAGAAAGAGGGTGGAACCAAGGGCTTAAAGGAATAGTTTGACAGTTTTCTCCTCCCACTCCCTGGCTCCTCTCTGCTGGACCGCTCGCCGTCCGGGAGCCTCTCTCTTTCCTGGCTGTCAGTCCAGTCGTTTGGATCTGGATCATCGACCCCCAGGAGATTCAGTCTCTCCTCCTCTCTCTCTCTCTCTCTCTCTCTCTCTAGTTTTGAATGCTACCATGTCTGTCTCTTCCTCTGTGTGTTTGTTTGTCTCTTCTATCTGTGGCCTGTCCTCCTTCCAGGTTTCCATGGCTGGGAGGAAGTTGTTTGGCTCATGTCCTACCTATTTGGGGACACCCGAAGGTGCTTAATGTCCTACATGGATCCACACCCTTCACTTATGTTTAACAATCTAAATATATCTGTAATTTGGTCATCATTATTTGTATACACATATTTGTATATACTGTGATTTTTTTGTTGATGCACGACAGCTATTGCACGTCTGTCTGTGAGAGGGATCCCTCCTCTGTTCCTCTTCCATGAGGTTTCTTCTTTTTTCCCCCTGTTTTTCATATGCTGTACAGATTGTAAAGACTCCTGAGGCAATTTTTGATTTGTGATTCTGGGCTATATTGACGTGACTTGCTGAGAGTTGATAAAAAAAATCAATACCACTTTCATATCTGTATATTAAATATGCAGCGACAGCCATCAGCCTTATCTTAGTATAAGAATTGGATGAAACAAAATTTGCCTTCCAGGATCTCTACAACTCACTAATTGACACGTTATATCTTGTTTGGCTAAGCCATGGGTGTCTGCGGCCTGCAGAGACTCGTGATTTAGTGATTTAGTTTGTAAAGTCCACAGCCTGTCATGCTGTTGTGTTGCTCTGTGTACAATCATGCAACTAAAAAACAAGAGAGGAAACTTACCAACCACTGTCACAAGGATGTTTTTCTAAATGTGCCAAGTATTAAATTATAATTATGATTCTCCTTATTCATAATTCTTCATTAAATGTTATTCCTGTGCATTTTTGTCAGCTTCTGTCTGTTAAATCCTACCACTGTAACGCACACTGACTGACAAAAAATAAAGATTGCTCATCTTGAAGGATCTCACTTGACTGAGTGACATTAAAAAATTGAGTATAAGAATGAAAATTCATTGTTTTTCAGAGAAGTGACAGTATGTTTAAGGATTATTTCCCAAAAATGTTTAAAAAATGGGCATCATACTGTATTTAGAGCTGTTTTAGTGCTATTTTAGCTTTAGTTTTAGAGTTTGCAATCTGCAGCTCACCTACTAGAGGGGTTTTTTAATATTAGAAAACTTTGTCAGCTCAAGTTGGCAACCCTAATTAAATCCTGATCAAGCAATCATAGATAACAGCGCAATTACATGTGTCCTGGGGTGGAATTCTGCTTTGAAATACCAACAAAGTTTAGTGTTTACTCAACAGGGAGGTTGTAGGAGCTAACATACCTGGGTCTGAGGGAAACTCCTCCACCAGCTTCCTGTGCGAGAACCCCTTCTGGTGTTTCTTCTTCAGGATGACGTAGGCCACCAGTCCCACGATGGCAACGGCCACCGCTGTTCCCAGCACAGCCCCCCACGCTCCATTTCTTCCATTCCTGCGGTGCTCTGAATCCAGACCTTTATTGGAGGAGCGAGGGGTCGAGGGGGCGGGAGAGAGTAATAAATAATTTGTCAACAACCAAATTATTTCTATCAGCTGCTGTCTTTGAGGGTTAATTGTCAGATAATTATGGCTGAAGTGCATTTTTGAAATTGTGTTTCCAGTGGCAGCGCTCTGCATTGATACACATCCCAATTAGTCAGCTGTACAGATTTGTCTAATTTGCACTGTGATAATTAATGCAATTAACATGCCCAGAATCATGATAATTTGTGGAATGCATTTGAATATTTTAAGGCGGCAAGCTGTGCTCATCATCGAGATAAGGTGACTGAACATTACTTTAGGTTTCCACGGATCACTGACGTATAACGAGTAACATGTAAATATAGCACAGAGCCGATCATTACCTGGCTGCACACACGAGCGTCTGTGCTCTCACATTATGACATCTGGACAGGTGTGAAAAAACGTAAAGATTGACAGATGCTGCATTCGTACAGTTAAAAATACAAGCGGCAAACTAACAAGAGCTTCTCCTTGCAAGACTGACCTTTTGTAGCATTTTCTGTTCTAACAATGAGTGTTTTAATATCATGTGTAACGGTGACTTTTAAACTTTTCTACTCTGCTATTTCACAGTTTGTGTTCAGGCCAAAGAAGTGGGGGGAAAAAAAGGCGGTTTGTGAAAGTGACGGACTTGTTTTCAATATCCTTTGACATAGAAATACTGCATTTGTGTTTTATCAGGACTCACACATAAATAATTCAGGGACTCTGTTTATCTACAAATGGCTCAATTTACCCACTTGCTGGGATCAATTTACCTAACCTGGGGCGAGTTGAACCAAATGACTGTTTTTTTAAATACAATTCTTGTTTTCTTTTGCTGCATTTTTCACACTTCACTTGGAAGCAGACATAATAAAATATGAGTGGATTTGCTTTAGCTGTCTTATTTCCTCTTGCTTGAAAAAGTGAAGTGAACATGTCGTCATCTGACTCAAATATTTATGTATTATACTTGAAGTCACTGTAATTCATATTAAGTTTTTTAAATTTTTATTTTTTATGATGTTCACTTCTAACTTCTGGCATAAAAGTGGTGTTCATTTGTGAAGATTATCTTTCAGACCAAAACATGTCAGTATCATCAGCTTTTGTTAGCTGGAGAACTTATTTTCTGCACTAATCCAAAATCCAATGGGAAAAAAAATCCCTTTGTTGAGGGAACCAAAGTGATGCTAACCTTTGGGCTGGTCTACAAAAATACGACATCTCTGCAGCACTCTATAATACATGAATTTTATGTCACAATCACGGGCTGCACAATATGTTTCTGAAGGCTCCCATTGGCCCACGGGCTGCTTTAAAGGGGAAATCCATAATATATTTACTGTAATAAATCATAAAATGACCATGATATGTCATCAGTGATCAAGGAAACCAGTTATGTTAAAATAATTGCTTCTCTGATAACCTTATAACCTAACGCACAATTGCCACATATTTCTTCTTTAACTCAAAGGGCCGCTGTGCCTATAAATAAAGCTCCACAGAAACGTTCTTGTTGATGTTGTCTTTTGTTGTATTATGATAAGACATGACTCTAATTCACATACCTTGATGTCATCATAATACCTGTATGCTACCTTGTTCTAGTACGGTCAGGCAGTTGGACTGAATGTTTATTTCCTGACGTCAGTACAAGCAAAGTTGCCTTGTAGCTTCATATTTATAGATTTGATGTTTATCTGTACTCCACGTTCTGTGCTTTTCTACAGTTTTTGTGTACATGCTGTGCCTGTCTCGGTGACTGTGGAGCAGTTTTTTTTCTGCCTGTGTTGCCCGCAGTTTCACAACTGTTTTCCCGCTGTTTATTGCCATCATCTGTTAGTGTTATGTCCTGCTGTCACATCTGTCCATGTGATGCGAGTTTTATTTTAATCCTAACCTCGCGCCGGCTCTTTAAAGGCCTTTTTTTCCCCCCCTCCGCTCACCATGATGTCGGTAAGCTCGCCCACATATACTTAGCAGGAAAAGTAGCTTTTCAAGTAGATAGATAGATTTGGACTAGTGGATATGACAAGTATTTTTTTTTTCCCAGTCCTATCTCCTTGATCTCACCAAAGACTAGTCTCACGCCCCTGCACAGAGGCAGCACAAGTATCTTTGACCTCAGTCCCTCTTTCAGGGTTTTTTTTTGTGCCACTAAAAGAGGGTTTCATTGTCCTGCTGAAAAGGTGGGTGTAATAGACCCCTTCACTCATAGTGGCCACATCGATAGCGCCTGAAACCCAATCCAACCTTTCCCTTTGAAAGAAGGGGCGTTTGTCCTCTGCCACTGGGAAAATAGATGCAGGCAGATGTGGGTCAGGAAAAGGGCGGAAAATAGCAACGTGTAAAACAAGTAACAGTGATACATGCTCTAAGGCAATGAGCGTAGCATCACTTTCAAACCAAAGGTGATTTGTGCCTGTTCTGTTGCAGTTTTGCTCTAACAGAATATTATTATTAAATATTAAAGGAATATTTCAGATTACTTAATGTGGGGTTGTATGAGGTACTTATTGATAGTCTGTGTGTTACCTACAGTAGATGGAGGTTTGCACACCTCAAGTTTGGAGGTACCCTATATTTAGAATATTATAATAATATTTTCACCACTTTACCTTGCAGTCAGACAGCCTTTTCTGACTTCTCTTCTCTATCATCTGTTAGTTTGTTTGTTATTGTGTGACTTTAGTGAATCCAAAGAAACCATTTAAAACACCGATTTCACACAATAACACAAACAAACTAACACATCAAGGCAGCAGCAAGTGCACGCTATATTTAGCATGTTTTTTTACTGCTGTACCTTGCAATGAGACAGCCTTTCACATCAGGAAACTACCATTATATATTTACCTCAGAGGTTGAAAGTTGATGGAAAAAAACACAACATGCAGTATTTTGCGCATACAAACACCATAATAACAAAATGTCCACAGACAGTACTGAGTGTAAAGCTGATTTAATGACACACAAGTGCTTATAAACAGCTTCCACTACTGTTGATGTGCAGAACAGCCATACTGGATTTTGAAGTCAGGGTTGGGGAGGTTGCTCCAGCTTTTCAAGCTCAAAATTCTGACTTACCAATTCAAATGGAGTGCACCATATGACAAATATTGTTCTCTCCAAACCAACCAAACTCCATTGGTGAAATTGAAATTTACACCTCACAGAACACAGGAGTTTGTTGGTTCACTGCTGCCACAATCTGTTATTCTTGTTGTGTCTTTGGTGAACCTGAACCTTTTCAGACACAGAAGTCACACAATGACACAAACTAATTAAGAAAACAAGGCAATGGTCGACCTGCAACTCCTGTGTTCTGTGAGGTAAATTTACAGATTTCACCTATGGAGTTTGGTTGGTATGAAGAGAGTGATATTTGGCGTGTATATCGACAGTTTCCCCTCGGAAAAGGCTGTCAGATGGCAAGGTAGAGCAGTGAAAATATTCACAATATAGCATGCACTTAAACCGATAAGTGTTGTTTTGTTAACATACATTTTTCTGCTGACTTTGTCCTCAGCCGTACATTTCTTAGCTTCCTCCACTGGTACTCCTGTTGCCTCTGATGGTGTACTGACCGCCATCTACTGTAGGTAGGTACTTCATACTCTCATAATCTTCAAAAAAATCTGAATTCTCCCTTTAACACAGCTCAGTCAGGGCGGGCTGCAATTTCACACAAATGTATTTTTTTCTAATATCTGTCTATGGAGTGATGCATTGCTGCTAGGAAGACACACAAAGCAGTTGTATGGACGCAGAAATGTGCACCATCACGGAGACACCTGAAAGTGCAGCAGTACCTCTCTCTGAGCTGCTCCCTGCGGCTGAACCTTTCTCCGTCTTGTTGGCCATCTCAGGTGTGATCGGAGCAGCCATGGTTGTAGTCGTAGGGCTTGTTCCTGTGGTCTCAGATGAGAAGACTGTTGTTGATGAAGGCATGGTGGTTGTCTCAGTTGTCTCTGGCGTTGTTGTTGTTGTTGTTGTCACAATCGTGCTGTCAGGTCCCGTAGCATTAGTTAACCACGTATCTTCATCTGGTTTTGGTGTGGATTCTTGCGTAGCGTTGCCATCTGGAGCTGAGGTTGTGGTGTTTAAATCAGTGTGATTGGAGGAATCTGGAATGCTGGTGGAGTTTTGTGTGCTCAGAGGAGTTGTAGAGTTTTGAGGAGTTGTTGATGAGTTGTTAAATTCTTCCTCAGCGTCTGTCATGTTGAACTGGCCTGAGTTTGTGAGATCCGTAGTTGCGTTAGCCAGAGAAACATTGGTGTCTGGAAATTCAGGTTGCTTGGTTGTATCATTTTGAATAACGGGAGGCACTGTGGTGGTGGTGACAACAGACAGATCATCAGATCCCTCATTAGCATCCTTATCTCGGCCGCTCACATTCCCCTCCTCTTCCTCATTTGGGAATATCATGGAGCCAGATGGTATCCCACTTGAATCCATATTAGCTCCATCACCTCTCGGATCCAACTCTGTCTCCTTTGCAGGAACTGCAATGTTTTGACTTGTATTTTTGGGCGGTTCACGGAGCCAGCTTTGTGGAATTATCCACCCCTGAGACTTGGTTGTATTTTGGATTGATGCCAGATGAGAGACTTGGACAAGCAGAAGGAGGCCTGCTGTGATTTTTAAGTATTCCATTTTCCCCCTTTGGTTTCACTGTGAAACACAAGAGAAAACACAAAACATTACTTTAGTTATGTAAGTAACTATAATCCATTGTTGTTTTCAAAAGTGCGAAAAGGTTCAGCTCCACATTAGTCTACTGGGAATTTCTTGGACCAAGTAATGGTGTTTCTGTTATGATTGAAATGCCATCGATAGACTGAGTGAAAGAAATTCAACTTGGTTCCTAAGAGTTGCATGTTGGGCAATTTGACTTATGAGCTTAATTAGCTCATTATCAGGTAAAATAAAGAAGAAAAACAAAAATTGTCGCAGACTTTCAAGAGTAAGAATATTGCAATTTTAATGAACTGCATAGTGCATATGAAATATCAAAAAATGTCTATCCCCAATGTTATGCCCTTATTAGCACATCAGTCATTAACAACATAATTTAATGAAAAGAGTCTTATTTAAGAGGTTTTTACCAGTATGTTGTGAATATGTTACTGTGCTAGCACCGTCACAACCTGTACTGTGTACAACACCTTCTCTTACTCTCTGTCATTTTGAGTAAGGAAAAACTCCCCCACAAGGAAGAAAAGAAAACAAAAAAAAAGTGTGGGTTTTTTTGGTTTTGTTTCCTGCTGTCTCCCTGTCAGTCTGTTTACCGCCTGCTCGGGATCAGCACCAACAGGAAGGAGCCACAGGTGTTAAACTTGTGTTCATCACAGCCTTCAAACTCTCCCTGACCACACACCACGACACAGTGTGCAACAAGACATCGCGGTTTGTTCCTATTTTACCGGAGCGCAAAATCACCTGCTTCAGCAGCACAGGTCAGCTGCACTGACACAAGTCATAATGAAAATCCTTGAAGGACTAATCCCGTCCCACCTCCCGTCCTCTTTGATGGAACCAGTGCGCCGAACATGGGAACATAGGCCACAGCATTGTGAACATGACATCCCCGGCTGCTGCTGCACCCGGAGTCTTGTGTGTGATTTTTAAACGCAGTCATGCCTGCATTGTTCCACAGCGAGTTACCACAGTTCAACATGGAGTCCCAACACAATCTCCGGTGAGATCAGCGACTTCATGGCAGTGTGAATTTAAGCAGGTACCCTGTGAGCTATGTGTTCTCCCCTCGGCTTCACTCCAATTCACAAATGACTGCGGCTCTAGTTATTCCCTACAGGGCACTCTCACTGCAAGTCACTTTGTTGATCGCTCGCTTTGTTCTGAGCTGATTCTTATAAGCAGCGCAAAAGGCTCCGTCTACAGTGTGTAATGTTGTGGCCTGCAGCAACAGAGGTTCAACATGCAAATCTGCAGATTTCACATTTCTGTCACAACACATTAGCCTATTTTAACAAGTCAATAAGGGCGCCACTAACTGGAAATGAACTGAAAAGAACTAAGTTTCTTTTAAACCAATAAATTGTTGATTATTATCAAATACGTCTGTAGTTTTTATAAAATATAATTTTTGGAACACTTCAAAATATGAAACTGCTGTTCTTGAATAAGTATGGAAACATGCAATCGCATTGATTATCAACGACCAATGAGCAGAGGTAGAAAGTAACACATACTTTGTTACTGTACTTAAAGGGGCAGTTCATATTTTTCCTCTTAGATGTAAGTTATTAACCATATAAACTGTTTTGGTGGAACTAAATGGAACTTGGCTTGTGGTGCTCAACGCACCAAAAAAATAAACAAATAAATAAAACATTTAAAAAACTCAACAGCAGCATCTCTGTCCAGAAATCCTGACCCAGTCACTCAAGATAATCTGGAGACCTTGTGAATACTTTCATGTGGGAACTATTTTCTTCCTGCAGTAGAATCTCCCGGAACTACTTTCTTTCTAGTAGAGAAGAAAGTAGTTCCTACATGAAACTGCTCACATCAAGGTTTGTGGATTATCTTTAGTTATCTATCCCTTAAGTAACAGTTAATTAACCAACTGAGCTACAGGGTCACTCCTGAATAATCATTACTTAACCAAAATAACCATGTATTAATACTCTTTGTGATCTTTATTGTAAAGTTTGAAAACATGTAGCATTTCATAAATGCATAAGGAGCTACCCTTGTAGCTGACTTGGTAGAGGGTGCATCCTATTCGTAATATTCACTTGGCAGCCATTTTCATCAGGATGGGAAGCTTAAATGTCGTACTGAGAAGCTGGCAAATCGTTTTTATTTCACCACCTCCTGATTGATCAACAACTGAAAAAAGAGTGGACAAAGGAAATCTAGAGGGATGACGTTTAATATTTAAAGCTAAAATGAAGAAATCATTTGTTATTTTTATTTTGCGTCATTGTGCGCTGTCTTCCCAACATCAAAACCGATTTTCACATAACTGGATGGGACAATAATACATAGAAAAGACAGGTCCTTGTTGTATCCATCAGTGAATGTCACGCGCAACAGACGTAACAAGGCGAAAACATTAAAGACATAAGATGAAAACGACTCGAGCACAGAGAAAAGGTGAGGTTCAGTTAGCTTTGTACAGAAACAGCTGGTGAAAATGTCCTTCAGAGGGTAACTTTTTACGTTTATACTTTAAGTAGGCCTACATTTCAGAGCCTGTACTTTTGCACTTTTACTTGAGTAAAGAAGGCGAATCACTACTTCTACTCTTACCAGTGTTTTTTTTTGTGAGTGTGTACATAAGCATCTGAACTTCTACTTGAGTAAAAAAAAAAAACGTGTGTACTTTTGCCAGAGAGGCAGTTCATCTGTGGTCAGTTTCTCAACAAGCTTGTTTACCGTCCACATGTCAGCCATTTTCTCTGTTTTTTTTTTCTACTCTGTGGGAAATAAATGGAAAACCTGTGGGTTACTGATGGTGCAACCTGCTGTGTGAACGTAAGTTCAATCAAACAGCTCAAGTTTAGTGATTATACCACGCTAAGAGAGCGTAATTAAAGAAAATGCCTCAATCCACCAAGATGAAGGGAGGGGGTGAACAATTTAGAGTTAATAACGCTCCAGCGGTGAACATAATAAACTCCATCACACTGACCAGTTTATTTGTAGCAAAGGGATTCAAGGTTGCATCTGTAAACATGGTTTCTGGGTCAATTTTGAATAAATGTGGTAACTATGGTGCTGTGTTTTCTTCCTAATTGCAACAATAAAGCGTATTGAACTTGCTACAGCTGTACATTGTGCCTTAAAGTGCCATTGTCTTCATAAAAACAGCTGCTAAGGCTCATGGGTATTGTTGTATTTATAGCCATCTGCCATACCAGTTTGCAATAAGGCTACAAATCACATTTCTTCAGCTAAAAAAATGGTAATTCACAGTGACTTCATACTTGAATATGATTTCTGATTTCAGTAAAAGTTTATTCATCTGTATTTATGTTTATTATATAAATGTTTGCATCTGACAACTATTTTGATTGAAAACCTAGTTTCCTATTTCTATGAGAAACATTTCTGCTTTCAGAGAGGCTGAGCAAATACATGAGCCTGAAATAAACTCTTATGTAACTGGAATCCAGCTAATTTGATCGCATATCAATTAGTGTATGATGAAACTGTGAATTAACGTTCATTAACTAATGATCTATTATGTTTGAACTAATCACATAAAGTCACAGTGACTTCATCTTTTTTTTTGTGGAGAGCAACAGGATCTCATGATATATCCTGAATTAGTCACGCATTAAATCATCGTCGTGAGTCATGCATTAGTTGAGCATTACTTCAGTGAGCCTATATGATCTGTAGCCTTATTGTTACCAAACAAACACAATTTATTTCTCACAAACAAAGTTGAAGTAGCGCTGTATGATATGAAAGAAAAGTCACAGTTTTATGAATTTTATTTTTACCTTTGCACTTCTGAATTGTAAATGTTATGAGTACTTTGACTTTTATGCAGGTGAGGAGACCTTTCATTTCATCCCAACTCTCTCCCTACGATTCCTGTCTGTGTCTTGACTATATCAATTTAAGGCATGAAGCATCCATAGAAAGGAATAAATACAGTAAGTCACAATGATAAAAGAAATAATAATAGTTAGGAGAGGTCACTCAGTAGAGTGCTGATCTCCACCAGGCAACAGATGGTGAAGCACCTACTGCAATGCCACCATCAGAGTTTGTTAAGTTTTTGTACAGTATAATCTAAGTTTTTTTTTTAAGATGTATATAGTGTGATGGTATTGTAACTGGCTGTCCTGGGTTTACTCAACTGTATAAACTTAAAACTGAAACAATAAACAGGACAATAAGTCCAAACATCACAATTTAAACATTGCTATTTATTTAGAATATTTTGTTGTAACACACCACACAAAATAAAACCCCTTTCTACCCCCGTCTCCACTCCCAAAGAAAGAAGAGTTGAATCTCACTCAGTTGTCCCTCCTGGCTGCCTTACAGTGAAGATGGCAGTGAAGTTAACAGATATTTATTCATCTTGTATCGTGCCTAACTTTAATGGATCATAACATATCGTGGATCAATCTGCAGATGCTTCAGTTTAAGATGAGACAAAACTATTATGGATGTCATTTTTTAAGCCACGACAAAAGCCTGCAACAGATTACACAGTACAAACCCCCCAATAACATCTGACTTTTGTCTTCAATGGGAAAACGTACAATCGGCATTCCCAGGTCAAATGGTTCTGCTGTAGCTGCAGGTATTTATCGGCTCCAGCTCTGATCAGAAACATGACACCTGAGTGGACATGCCCATCTTTGCCCCTTTTTCGGTAGAGGCAATGAAGACTTGTCGCCTCTATCCATAACTTCTGCGACTCTTTTGCTTAATTTTGATACACGTGCGCTGCTTGGTTTGATTTGGTTTGACTTGGTGTATCAGCCCAGCACAGCAGAGTTTGCACCTCTTTGAAGGTGTGTATTTAGAGATTTCCTATATATCCTCCACAATAAACCTATTATTTTATTATCTAAAAGGTTTTATTGTGATGCAACAAAATCAGGAATAGTTGGGTTTTTTTATCAGCAGTAACTTTACACGACACCTATCAGCTGATACCTCCTATCAGAGATACATTAAAGTACAAACAGCCACGCAGGAGAGATCTTTGAAAAATCTCTTTCTCTCTGCTCCCCTGCACAGAAATGAGTTGAGTCCCGGCTTTCCAGCACACTTCGGGAAAAAAATTACAAAGCTAAACTTCTACTGGCAATGGGGAAATTGGTCACTTATTTTTAAGTGGGTTTAGCCACATTTTAAAAACATAAATGTAATTTTTGTGAAGTCAGACAACTCACGTTTAAGGATGTTTATTGCAGCAGCAGAACACACTTAGAGTTTGGCGTTTAGGCTTCGACCTCATCACTCCTCACAGATTATGTTTACTTAGACATATTAAGGAGTGATGAACACATATCTTGGACCCCCTGTTGGAGCCTGCAGGTGGATGCTGGGGTGGTGGTGGTGGGGCTGAATGAACAGGCAGTGACGCTGATGCAAGGCAGCAATGACATTGACGTGCAGAGGGAGAGAGGGGAGGTTTTAGCGGTTTAAATAGACCGCCAGATCGGAAGGGCGCGTTTGGTATGTGCTAGAGTGTGAGTCATGTCGCGTGTGATTTTGATGCAGCTTGAGTTGACTACCTGAACTAGCTTGCAGGCATTGATCCATTTTAAAAATATATAATAGGTAAGCCTTGTTTTAGCCTAGCTGTTGTTATTGATTAGTGAGCCCAATCGGCCAGTTAAGAAGAGTGAGCAGTCAACAGTCGGCATGAGGCAGAGTAGTTGATAAAATACTTTTTTTTAAATGTTTTTTGCACAAATTGTGAATCACCACAACCATAACAAGTCACTGAGCATTCAGTCATTAATGTGCACAGGAAATATGAGGCTGATGGATTCATTAGTAGAGCTACAAACATACGACCAAACTCATAATCCCCTCCAGGTTTTACTGGTGGAGTTAATCCCATTTTTTAAACTAGCAAAGCATGTTGAAGTGTGACTCCTAACATACTGTACAATCTAAGAGAAGTTAATTTAGAGCCAGTCTAACAGGCTGCTCAGCATAGTTACTGGTTTGTTTTGTTTTGAACTGTGTGAATGTGTCAGCAAAGACAAGTTTAAGATCAGACTATAATTGGTAACATGTCCCCAAAAATGCTGCAAGTGATCTTTAGATATTTATATCTGCCTGAGACAAAGGTTAACACAATTACCTGGTTTGTTTGGCATGTGGGCTGTTGAATGTCAAAACCAGTGATTCCTGTTTTGTGTAGACTCAACATGTCGCATCCTATCTATGTGATAAAAATATCCAGACAATTGTCATCACGTTGGGCAAAGCTATGTGGAATAAACCTGTTTTTAAAAATTACCGCAGCAAACTGCCCGCCCAGCCGAGAAGGCGTTTGGGCGCCGTCGCCCTACCAAAGAGTCTTCGTGCAGCGGCGGGTCGAAGAAACAGCCAGAGATGTTTACTTCTGACCCCGCACACTCAGAGAAAGCCGCCTGTTGAAAAGGCTTCCCACTCAGGTGGTCTGTCAGAGTCTGTACCTGCTCTCACCTCCACAGCTCTGTCAGCCGTGACTACAGTCCAGAGAACCACAAAACACACACTGTGACCTCCTTTAACCCGTTTAAGCTGTAAATCACTCAATTTGTTTAAAGTCCACCTGTATTATTATCACCTTTAATTTATGTTGTATATTCACTGCATCACACGACCTCAATACCGGTGGGTGACAAAATCCCATCCCATGTATTACAGCTATAATATGTAACTTTTCCTCATTAAAATGACTTAAAATGCTAAACATGTTATATATTGTGTTTGTTGTGTTTTATCTTAATCTGAAAAGTTGTAACTGAAGCTGATACTTGAATCTAGAAGAGTAAAAGAACAATATTTCTCTCTGAAAATTAGTGGGGTAGAAATACACTGTTAAAAGAGAATTGTTGAACTAATTTTAATAAATCTTTAATACATATTTAGTCCATTAATATGACTTTTGGCTGAGTTATGTCAGATTTTCAACAGCTACAATGGTTGTATAAAAGTGAAGAAAACAACTACCATGATACGTCCATTTAATGCTTCTTTATACACTGAAAGAAGAAAATGTTTAACCAACTTTAAATAAATTAATTAATACAATAAAATAAAAAAACATGCCATCAAGCAACAAGTTTGTGCAAATCAAGTTAACAAGTCGGATTAACACAACTGCTTTGAAATATATTGAAAAAAAATCATTTGTGTGTTTTCTGTTTTTTCAGTGTACATCCACTCCACTACATTTCAGAGAGAAATATTGTCCCTTTTTTTTTTACTCCACTTTATTTAGCAGCTTTGGTTACTTCTATGTAGATTAAGAGTTTTCACATAACATAAGATCAGTTAAACGCACAATACGTAAATTCTCTCTCACATTAAAACAATGACAAGAGATGTCGTTTGATTATGTTGTGAAGTAACGTGGGATCATGGGAACGGTTTTCTTCATTTTTAAACAACCACCACGGCTGATGAAAATCTATCGGACATGATTCAGGCAGACGTCGCGTTCATGAACGAGGAAATATCAATGTTTTATTCACGTTTCATTTTGTCACAGTTGCTGACTTCCCTCTTCCCTCTCTGACATATCTGACACATCCCAGGTGTTCTTGGAAGTTATCAACAAGCTAGCAAGGGCTAGCAGGAAACGTGCCGTTACCTTTAATAAATTACTGATTTCTCTGTGTTTGAACATTGCCAGAAACAAGTGGGATAATATGAGTACACAACAACATTTACTATATATATATGTATATATATATATGTGTGTATATATATATATATATATATATGTATAGATTAAACTGCTCAACAGTGGCTATGTAAGACTTAAACAGTAAAACACTACACATAAATGTATCAGTAATGTTATTAGATAATTATATGACAGTATAACACTAAGAGATTCATTGTTCTGCATCATGAGTACTTTTTAACAAATGAAGCAGTTAAAATTAGCTCCATCTACACCAGTGATCCAATAATAAAGCTCTGACAGGGGTCCATCAGAATAAAGACTACTTTTCATACGCTCAGTACAGTTTGTTGGTAATATTCTAGAACTTTTACTTGTAATGGGGAGTTTTTATAGTGTAGGATTACTTTCTTTTACTCACGTAGATGACCTAAATACTTATTCCACCTATTATTCTAAGTTCATAAGTCACTGCGCCACAGGGCTCTTACTTTGGAGTACGATAAATCTGACTAACACTGGTGTAACTGCATTGTATGTATTCCCCTAGGTTATGTAATACACTCTACAGTATGTCACCTGTTGTTGTGATGTGTTGGCACCCAGTGACAAACTCTTTTTTTTTCCACGTTGAGAATGAAAGCATTTATGTTTCTGACACACTATATTTACGCTTCCAAAAGAGGAAGCAGTGACAGAAACTGTCTGGTAGAACCACATTTTAAACATTTTACACATTTTAAGTGTAACTTATTGATGTTACAGTTGTCAAATATAAAAACAAACATTGGAAAATAAGACCTTACATTTAAATATTTCTTTTTTTTTTTAAAAAAAAAGGTTATTTGTGATTCTTTTAGTTTCACTTAAAAATATAACAGCGACTCAAATCTTATTAGACAAAAAAAATCCATCCATCCAGTTTACAGCCCCACACATTTCCTGAGAGGGAAAAAAAAGACAAAGCATTAAATCCTTCCTCAGTAAATCCTTACCTTATTCTTAGGCTATATCTGATGAGAACAGGTGCACAGGCAACAAAATCTCTTCACTGAGCTGCCAACGTGTGAGAGTGAATCAGCAGTCGGCCTGGAGAGAGACAGGAGCAGGGGAGGGAGGGAGGGAGGGAGGAGGGCCCAGCAGAGTGGCATTCAGGGAACAACCTGCTCAACCTGCTTCTACACCTGCCAGCAATAGCAACACACCCTGAACCGCATCCAGTTGCACACTGTGAAAAGGCCACGCAGGACACAGATGGAAATGAGTTAGAGGACAAGAGAAGGGGAAGAGGATTTGGGGGAATTAGTCCATTTGTAACCACCTCATTTTACGCTCCCATCTAAATAAGTTGATTATATTAAGTTTTATTTTTTTGGTTGCCAGGTTGCCGGGTTGCCAGGTTAGCTCTGTGAATTCCCCCAGTGGGTGGAGCCTCTGGCCACAGGTCCTCTGAGCCCTTCCTTTTCTTTCTCTTCTCGCCGAGGCGCTGCTGAAACTGCCGCTGCTGTCGTCATGGCAACAGAAAGGAGGCTGGCAAGCTCGGGTTTCATCCACGCCTTTGTCTCTGGTCTATATCAGGCTACCAGGTGACGTGTGACTTTGTGAACTCGCAGGGTTACTGTGCGTCAAATGACCTGGGATTGTTT
>JAJHUR010098792.1:0-16905 GCA_027495735.1 Lutjanus campechanus | reverse complement strand
TTTATATTCCAAGGGTTTTTATCTAGAACCCACCCAGGGGCTTCTACTGAGAACCACTTTATATTATGGTACAATATATAATATATGAAAAAACTCTTCCCTCCAGAAAATGTTCTTCAGAAGCAAATGGTTCAATGTAGAACCTCAGCCCTTTAGGAAGAACCCTTGTGGAACCCTTTTTTCTATATGTAGAAGGATGTGTAAACACAAACCTCAAGACAAGATGAACTGACTCCCAGACAGCTGGAACAAGGTGTGAATGCTCTCCATTTAAGATGTAGGAGTGTGTGTGTGTGTGTGTGGGTGTGTGTGTGTGTGTGTGTGTGTGTGTGTGTGTGTGTGTGTGTGTGCGTGCGTGTGTGTGTGTGTGTTTACTCAGAAGAACATTTTGTACAGGACTTGCAGCCAGGCAGTGAGTCAAGGCTGCACGAGTGCGTTTGTGTTTCTAACCTTGACACTTCTGATGCTGCTGTACGCTTTTGTACACGTTGTTTTCCACATAAACTTTTCAATGTTCTCCGCTCTGAAAGAGTATAAAAGGAAGTGAAGGTGCCCGTGGGGTGTTCTTCTTGACAACACCTCAGATCAGTGTCTCCTTTCACTCTTCTGATCTGTGTAGCTGCCATCAAAGACACCAGAGCTGCCTGGCTGAGGCTGAGATGGGCCCAGCCCTGCCTGCAGTGCACAGACACCCTGAGCTATTTCTCTTGGCCTGGAAAGGTGGTTTGGTTTCAGACAGGCTGCTACAGGCCTGCATCTGGGAGCAGGATGGAGAGACTCCTGCCTCTGTGTGTGTGTGTGTGTGTGTGTGTGTGTCATTGTATGTTTGCAGAGAGTGAAACAGATTTACTGGGGGAGGCCAGACGGGTTGCTGCATGCTGCTGGGAGTGTGTAATACTGTAACATAATCTTTATATAACACCTTTCAAAAATAGAAAAGTATTAGAACAAAAATGCATAAATAGGAATAAAATTAAGTAAAAGGCAGAAATAATCAGATGATGAACAAACAATAAAATCAAATCGAAACACTGTTAAAAGAAAAGTTATAAATCATCTGTAAAAACTTAAAACTATATTCTTGTATAAAGTTAATAAGAGTATAAAGTGTATAAATGTGTATAAAGTTTTTTTTTTTTTTTATGAAATAGGTGGTTCTAAAGGTTGATTAAGTACTGTAGCTAGAGACCTAACAGCTAATATGCTAACAAGCCAGGCTAGCACTAGTTAGTCACAAAAGATGTCCGCACACCTTTCGTTTTTTCTCTGTACGGGGCTGTTTACTCCCCCTAGCAATTTCTTCTCAGAGTTTTACATAATTTATTTCAATAAAGACTTACTGAAGCTAGCTGGCTAGCTAGCAAGCTAATTAACAATTAACATGCCTGCCAGCTTAGTAACTAACAGGGAAATAAAATAAAACCAAAAGCATTTGCAATATGAACACTGTATGTTAAAAGAGAATATATAAACCAACTATAAAACTGGTGAGCTAACAGCTAACACACAAACCAGCCAGGGCAGCACTAATAAGTCACCACAGATGTCTGAACGACTTTGTGCCCCTCTGTAAGCTAACTGGCCAGCTAACTGACAGTTAACACACTTCCTAGTTCGGTCACTAACTAGGATGATCAGTTCACTTTATTTGAAAGTTGAACTTTGTGTCATTATACTATTTTCTATCCTCTTTTGTGAAGCAGGTTGTACTTTGATACAACAGCGTCCTCCATTTTGGCCTCTCCAGCTCTGTATTACCTCACGTCAGCTATGTCGAGGCAGCTCGCTATTGGTCAACGGCACAAATTTGTGGGAAGTTCAGCAAAGTTGAACTTTGCACAAAAAGTGCAACAACTGACACAGATTAACTCGCAATTTTATTGGAATGAATTGATTTTGCTTCTAAATTTAGCTGTTTGATAAGCTGGCGACTAGACCGAAATCCAAAGCTCATAAACGTGAAAAGGTCAGAAATTCAAAATTCAAGGACTAAAAGATAAACACTGTTAATATGTTACAACTGGTGTGACATGTTTCATCTTTGTATTTGTACTAAATGAAGTCTAGAAAGTTCTTCTTGACTCAGTCAGGAATTCAGTCAGTGATGTATTATGTAACATGATTGACACGAGGGACACGGGGAGTAAATTGGGTCAAAAGATTCAACAGTACAGGGGTGTGATTCTTTGTTGTACTTGTCATTCAAATCATTTGAAAAATTCCCTGTCACCTTTTACAGGATGACTCACTGATGTGGCACAGAGCGATCTCTGCTAACAACAACAACAAACACTTTCAGAGCTGACGAAACAGTCTCACCGTAAGGTCCATTTAGTGGCCGTTCTGGAGCTTTTGATTATATCTCATGATGTTCCTCAGCAGATGTTTGGTCTGGTGAACTGTAGATGTTCAAACGTCCATTTTTCCAGAGCACTTTTGGTCTATCTTGGCTTAAAAACCGTCTTTGTTAGCAGATTAAGTTTGCCCAGAAAAATGGAGATTTGGACGTCAACAAAGTCGTTTCAGTGTTTCCACTTTTTAAATGAGATCATAAATAGTTTTTTAACTACAGACATAAATGGACTCAATCCTTTAGTAAATCAAAGAAATTAGTCTTTTCTCCATCTGTGCTTAGTTTTACTCTTTCCCTTAAGTTGCCAAATGCCTTCAGTTAAACAAAGCTGAAACAATTAATTAATTAAATCTGTGGAAGATCCAGAGTTTTAGCCAATCACAAATTCTTCAAATTTCAGAAGCCACTGGTATGAATCTGTGTCAGTAACCTTATGATAATTATATACTGTCAGGGTTAAACGTTGCTACCGCAGCCTGCACTCATCTGTCAGGAGGCGATTGTGCAAGGCCGCCTTGCGTCAGACGCCCTGTGACAGGTTTGATAAGAGATGATGGACGTGATTGCACTTCACGCCTCAGGTCCTCGCAATGTGGCGGGGCTACAGTCAGGCAGGACCAGACACGCTGAACCTCACGAAAAAGAACACCATCATTACTTTATTGGCTATTATGCTGGATATGTAAAAATAAGCAAAAAAAATATACAAAACAGCTTTTTTTTTGCCAAATGAAACAGAAAACAGGTTCATGTAGGTAGTTCACTGAATCGGCAGAAATTGACCAACATACCTCAGCTGCTTTACCTTTACTGTACATCAACACCGTTACTTGTAGTGTAGTTGAATCAAAGAATAAATACTTATAGAAACAGCTCGGTAGAGACATTCAGAGATTCAGTCATGACAAAGGTATCTGCTTCTGCTGCCAAGTTTGTGACAGACTTGTCTTTTAATGTGTAAACCTCTGAAACGAGAAACTAATCGAAACTGGCACCGATACAATGATGACACGTACAAAACGAAAAGATAATGAACATGAAATTAAGAGAAAATGATGGTCCTTAAAAGCTAATAGATATCTGATAAGTGGCTCAACTTTAACTGAGAGATTTTCAGCGAGATGGTTAAGTTGGTCGATCTGTCGGTTCACCACTTTGGTCCAGACTGAAATATGTCAACAGCTGTCAGTCATGATTCCCAGAGGATAAATCCTGACTTTGGGGGATCCTCTGACTTTTCATCTTACGCCACCATGTTGGAACAATTGGTCTGAAATTTGTTTGACATTTGTAATACATTCATGTCCTTCATTTTTCTCAGCAAAACTGAAAAACTGTAATTTGTCCAAAATACCTGTGTTGCTTTGTGTTTAAGTAAAGTCACATTCACTTTATTTGTATGCACCAAATCATAGCAGAAGTTATTTCGGGGAACCCTCCATATGGAAAACATCTAGACCATCCTTATAATGTTATGTTTGACAATACAACCACCATGAGCAAGCACTCAGCAACAGTGGTGAGGAAAAACTCCCTTTTCACAGGCGAAACCCTCAAGCAGCATCTGTGCTAATTAGAAAATGTTAGGATGTTAACATGCTAAACATTATACCGACTCAACATCAACATGTTACTATAGTAACTGTGAGCATATTAGCATGCTGATGTTAGCATTTAACTCAAAGCACCATTGTGCCTCATTACAGCCTCACAGAATTGCAAGCATGGCTGCAAACACTTAGTCCTCTTTGTGCTCGTAATGAATTCACTAGGCTACATTAATTAGTGGGTTTGTAACCCAAAATTCATTATGCTGGTGTTTCCGTCCCTGTTTGCTTTGTACTCCAAAGCTGAGCAAACTTGGTATGTCTCTCAACTTTCTCATTTCGTGTGTCCTGTACTTAGATATGCTGTACGATAGCAAATTTTGAAGAAGGTTGCTGAGTGACCTGTAAAAACATATGTACATACATCTGAAGTTACCTTATGATAGCTAAATACAAGCTAACTCGCTAGCTAATGACTGATGTAGATTAGCTACCTATTTAGCTAGCACTGTGCTACCATTAGCTATCAGTCAGTGTCACCTTGATTTGATAGATCTTGACAAAATATGTAGCCTACTTGTATTTTAACTTTAAAAGGATAAATCTGAGGCAAAAACCATGAAATAGTAACACACCAGTGACCATCATCAGCTTATTCACTCAGTCATAAAGTGCTCTATTATATTTTATAGGCAGTAGCAGTGTAGACAGTTACAGTGAGTGATCTCCGCTTCATGTTTACTTTAGAGCGAGCGTTGCACTTTTCAAAGGAAAAGATAACTCAATCCATTACCGACCTGTTTGACTGCAGAAACATGCCTGTGTACGCTTTCTTTACTTTGACATAATAGAAAAATCAATCAACAGGTGAAGGCTGCCAGGTTTTAGAGGTGGAGGAGGAGGAGGAGCCTGCGAGGGTTTCTCCCGAGAGAACATGTTCGAACCCGGGAGATTTTATAAGCTTGTCACATATGACCTGATTGCTAAACAAAATAACAGTTTCCACGCCCAAGGGCTCCCATTGTACCAGGTGTGTGTGTGTGTGCGTGAGCCACATCTGGTAGGTACTGCAGTGTGTGTGTGTGTCAGGTATCTATCTGGTGTCTAAATATTTTCAGTGCGGGCGGAGGGGGTTTGGGAGCAGGGAGAGAAAGACCAGGACCCCCTCCTTCCACACCCCATTCCAGATTCTTACCGTAAATGTGCGGTTAACCAGAAAAAGCTGTTGGTGGGGGCTGAGCAAATCTGGAGGGAAGTGCACTTTGAGAGGTTTTTGGTACACTTTCAGAAATAAGGGTTCCAAAAGAAGGAGGTTCTTTCTGAAGGGGTGAGGTTCTACCCAGAACAATTTGCTTCTGAGGAACCCTTTTGTGGAAAAAAAATAGGTTAGTCACAGGTTCGTTGTTTGCCAAGGGTTTTTTGTATGATAATATAAAGGGGTTCTTGGTAGAACCCCCTGAGTGTGTGCCAGAGTAAACCCTTAGAAAATAAAAGGGTTTTCAGTGGAGGCCACCAAGAGGGTGTTAGATAAAATCATTGGTATATAACAAGGTTCTCAGCAGAACCCCCTGAGTGTGTTTTAGATAAAACCCTTGGAATATAAAAAGATACACGGCAGAACCCCCTTAGTGAGTTCTAGGTAAATACCTTTGAATATAAAAGGGTTCTTGTAGAACCCACTAAATGGGTACTAGATAAAACCGTTAAAAAGGTTCTGGGTAGAGCCTCCTCAATGGGTTTTAGAAAAAACCCTTGGAATATAAAAATGTTCTTGTTGAACCTCCTAAGTGGGTGCTGGATAAAACACTCTGAATATATAAAGGTTCTCAGTAGAACCCCCTCGGTGGGTTAAAGATAAAAACCCTTGGAATATAAAAATGTCCCCGTAGAATCCCCTAAGTGTGTTCTGGATAAAACACTTGGTTCTTGGTAGAACCCTCTTGGTGTGTATCAGATGAAATCCTTGAAATATAAAGTTGGTTCTTGTTGGCACCCTTGGGAGGTGGAAAGGTTCTGGATAGAACCTCCAGAAGGGGTTCTTGTGGAACCATTTTACCATAGAGGGGTTCTCCGTAAAACCTCTCAGTGGGGGTTCTGGGTGGAATCTTTCACAGATGGTTGTAGGTATAATTCTTTATGTTGGGCTCTAGGTTTGTTTTTACAAAAGGTTCTACCAGGGAACAGAGAGGGTTCTCCTATGGGGACAAGCCAAAGAACCCTTAATGGTTCTAGTCAGAACCTTTATTTCTCAGAGTGTAACGTTGAGGGAATTGTGGAGTTGTTTAAACCGACGTGATATAAGATTTTAATGATCATGACTGAATTTGTACATTTTCTCTTGAGTAACACTCGCGTGTTCCCTCCGTAACCTCTGGCTGAACACAAACTCAGTCAACCTCAGGCAGAAGAGAAAAAGAAAGAGGGAAAGAGATAGAGTGGGAGGAGGAAAAAGAAGGCCAAAAAAGAGGCTGTGAATGAAAGAAACAGATAGCAAGAGAAGAAGAGTGATAGAGGAGAATGACAGAAACAGCACGAGAGCGAAAGAGAGCGGCGAGGGAGAGGAGGAGGAGGAGGAGGAGGGAGTGACTGAGCATTGCTTTTCAAGAGCAGGGAGAACAAAGGCTCCTTTGTGTGCAGTGCTGAGAGAGTGAAGTGGAGCCAGGGCTTAGGGAGTGTTTAACAGTGTACACCGACTGCATTCCTGCAATGTGATTACAAGACGCTTTTAATTTATACTCAGGAAATGGACTTAACTCTTCCCTCGCCTCGCATTCCCTCACTCTCTACCTGTCTCTGCTTTCCCTCTCTCTCTCTCTCGCTGTGCTCCTTTTAGTGTTTTAATGAGGTCAGTCGTACCCACTCAGCTTAAATTGTACAGTACGTGTGTGCTTTTCATTTGTCTTTGTGCTCATTGTACTGTACAGTTCATTTGAGTGCAGTTCAACTCACTACCTGCCTGTGGGGGAAAACATTACAAACTCTAAGTGCAGCCAAACTTTGTTGAAACTCACATAACTTCATTTTAAATCCTCAAGAGGCTCCCAAAGTTCCCAAAGATACTTCATACTGTATCTGAATGTTGGAAAATGTGTATAAAATAATGCACAAGATATCCTAAATATTTCCATTTGATGGAAAAGTGCAGCATGTACTCTGTGGTTTTAATATTTCACAGTGTAAACATCATAAAACTTTAATAAAGTTGAACAAGTTGATATTCCACACTACGACAGAGTGAAATAAGATGATTTTACAGCCTTAAAGCTATGTACAAAGGTACCCTGTGCAGTTTCCCTGTAAACAAACAAAAGTATTACTCACTGTGTTACTCACCAACACACAATGTGTGTATTCTTGGAGTCTAACAAATGTCATGAATGTATGTACTTCCTCAAAACACATTTACAATGGCAATTTTTTTCCTAAAGGTTTGCCAAAAACATGCAGAAAGAAAGAACAGAAAGTACAATGTTTGCATAAATATGTTTGTGGTCACCTTATGAGTCAGATGTTCGCTCTTCTTTTTGCTCTGTTTTGGTCTCCACCAGCTCCTGAAGGAAATATCTGTCTCTTTAGCTGCTAAATGCTCCACTGTGTTCTCCAGCTAGTCTAACTAGCTAATTTTGACTGTCTGTTGTTTGACGCTGTGCAGGTAACATACACTGGCTTCATCAGGAACCAAGTCACTGTTGCAAGTCCCAAAAAGTACCAAGTCTCAAGTCTTTGCACTGAGGTCCCAAGTTCTAAACGTTGAGTTTTGAGTCCTAAACAAGTCATAATGTAACAGTGAGTTACTCTGATGTTAAGCTAACATTAGCTCGCTCAATTTCAGATGCAAAACAGCCCGGGGGTCTCGGTTGTTGTATTTTGTGCTTCACAGTGTACCACAAATTTTCATTGGGAGACAGATCTGGCCTGCACTAAAGCCAATTTAGTAACAAAACTCTTTTACAACAAGGCAACGCTGTTGTAACACGTGCAGAATGTGTCTTGGCTAAAACAAGCAGGGACGTCTTGTCACCAGTTGTATTGTTCAATTTCAAGTTCAAACTTGCCGCAGCAATGAAAAAAGCTGTTCTATAGTGTCGTTGACCATCATTTTGTACTTTTTGTTAAAAAGGTAGGTTTTAGCACCTGTATCGGAAAAAACACAAACACATTATCACATGATAAAAGTTGATGATGAACCTGTTGGCGAACAGTTGCCTATTTATACTCAGTGCAACATTTGCATCCATTTGGAGTCATGTCTCTGGTCACCCAAAAAAGTCCACTTTTAGCTCTGTTTTGGTCTCCACCAACTCCTGGGGGAAATTTCTGACTCTTTAGCTGCTAAATGCTTCACTATGTTCACCAGCTATAGTTGCTGACTTGGTTTGGTGCTTGGCAGGTCGTGTACTGTGGGTTTTTAAGAGCTCTTTTACTGAAAAGCGGGAACTGAAGACTTGGATGATGATCATATGATGTTTTGTCTCCTTCCTCAGTCTGAATAATCAGTTGATCCATTATTAATGTAAATTAGTGCAACTTTTATGGATTAAATAAAGACATTAAGGTCTAGATAGGCTGGAAAACAACAACCTCTCCTCCTGCCCTAAAAACACTACAACATTGTTGACTGACTAGAGGACCATTACATATTGTGAACAGCCTCCATTATCTAATTTAGCAAATAACATTTGGGCCTCACAGTCTCCTGACTGAGCTTGCCAAGTCAGAGCGGACTGCTGGAGAGGAGGAACAAGAGAAAGGGAGGGGGGGCAGAGAAGGAGAGATGTGGAGGATCTCTGGAGGCCGGGGTCAGGGCACGTGGACGTCAACCTCTGGCCTCGCTGTTAAAAAAAACCCGGTGTGTGTCTGGAAGTGATCATCACAGCTGCTTGTTATCAGGAGGAAACATCTGATCTCAAATCATCGTCTCCCCTCCTCCTCCTTCTTCTTCTCCTTCCTCATCTCCTTGAGATGAAGACAAAAAGTGCACTCTCACACTCTTAAAAAAAAGAGGGGGTTCCAAAAGGGTTCTTCCTGAAGAGCTGGGGTTCTACCCAGAACCATTTGCTTCTGAAGAACCCATGTTTGAAGACAGGGTTTGTCAAGCATTGTTGAAATTCTTTAATAACTCTTTTGTCAAGGGTTCTTTATACCACAATATAGAAGAGTTCTCAGTAGAACCGCCCGAGGTAGTTCAAGATAAAACCCTTAAAATTTAAATGGATTCTTGGTAGAACACCCTAGGTGGTTCTAGATAAAACCCTTGGAATATAAAAAGGTTCTCGGTAGAACCCCCTGGGTGGGTTGTAGATAAAAACCTTGGAATATACAAGAGTTCTTCATAGAACCCCCTTAGTGGGTTCTAGATAAAACCCGGAATGTAAAAGGGTTCTCCAATAGAACCCTCTGGGTGGATGGGCTAGAACCAGCCCCCTGGGTGGGTTCCAGATAAAATCCCAGGAATGTAAAAGGGCTCTTGGTAGAACCCACTGGGTGGAAAACCCTAGACATGTAAAAAGGTTCTTGGTTAAAGCCCCTGAGTGGGTTGTATGTAGAAACCTTGGAATGTAAAAGGGTTCCTTGTGGGTGGGGTCATGTCAGCACCCTTAGAAGGAGGAAAGGTTCTGGATAGAACCCCCAGAGAGGATTCTTAGTTGAATCATTACACCATAAAAAGGTTCTCTTTCGATCTTCTGATAGAGGGTTGTGGGTGAAACCTTTCACAGATGGTTCTAGGTATAACCATTTATGTCTGAAAGGATTCCAAGAGGAACCTTTATAAAAGGTTCTACCAGGACCCAAAAAGGGTTCTCCTATGGGGACAAGCTGAAGAACCATTTATGGTTCTAGTTATCCCCTTTACTTCTAAGAGTGCAGTGTGTCCTCCTTACATGAGACGGGCCACTCACTGCTTCTTTTACAGCTCACTTCCTCCCTGTTTTGTTGTTATTCCTCCCCTCACCCACCTCCCAACTGTATTCATACATTCAAATGTGAGATAAAACTCCTCACATTTCTCCCTCCTGCTCCAAATCCTCCTCCTCGCTGTGTGATTTACTTTTTTCTCCTTCTCCCTTTTCTCTCTCTCTCTCTCGACATCTCTGCCTCAGACCTCGTTCCAGTAATGAGGCTCTGCATTGTCCACCTCGCTCTCAATCTTCCATCAAACGCAGTTAGAAAAAAAAAAAAAAAATTTCACCGAGGCTAAAGAAAACCAGGGGTGGGCTGAGAAACAGAACGCACGAAACAAGAAAAGTTTTTTGAGAACTCTTTTAAAAGCAGGACAGGCCAGCTCCCACCCACCAGATTAGCTTCTCCTCAGAAAGGCAGTATAAAGATTTAATTAGCCAACCGTTTCTGCATGGCCCACTATTCACTCTCCTTTTCTCTTTTATCTGTATTTCAATATGCCCACTCTGCATTTTCCAGACCACCTCAAAACCTGAACTCAGTTGTGTTTTTTTTTTTTTGTGTGTGTGTGTGTGTGTGTGTGTGTGTGTTCTTTTCTTTTCCCTAATCAGAAATGCAGGTCTGTGGTGAAAGAGAAGGGCTGAAGGGTGAGATGAGCGAGGAGAGGGAAAGCGTTTCGAATCGGGAAGGAGCGGGTGAGGGGGTGTTACAGTATATTGTCCATCAAAAACAATACAAGGTTTTATATTCAGCCCGGATTAAGCACCCAATCAACAGGTCTTGAGTGCATGAAGAACCACATGAGGAGCTTATGTGTGTGTAGTTAGGCGACTAAGCAAATTTTTGTGTGTTTGCATGTGTGTGTGTGTGTGTGCGGAGCTTGTGTAACCTGGCTGTGTACCAGTAATGCTGATATATTAGAAACTGCATCTGTTTCTCTCAATTTTTGCTATTTCATCCACAGAGAGCTACTGTTTTTGATCACTGAAAGCAGATGTTTATTTAAAAAAATGCATCCCACAGGGGAATACATTGGAAAAAGGCTTAAATATGGTGTTAATCAAGCTTGTATGAAGCCACTTGTGACTCCAGGGAGCATTACGAAATCTGATAAACTGACTCACATGATGTCACACGAGTCAGCATTGGTTGAGGTTGAAGTCTAAAAAGAAAGTTTGAAAATAAAGGTGATCTGCGTGTGTGTGCATGGAGTGTGCAAGCATTGACAGACCTCATAGCTCATCATCTCCAATTGAGGCCAACTTGCTTGAGGCTACATTAGCTGCTACTAGCATAATACTCCTGAAGCTCTGACTTTCTGCGGTTGAACTGCATTGTGAATAAATTTGGGCGATATGTTGAAATCTCCCAACCATCAGCACAAGAACTGGCAAAGCCAATACATTCACGCAGGTGGTGTTTCAGCAAACAGCATTTTAATAAATAAATAATAAAATAAACTCATAAATGTCAAAAAAGGGAAATATTATTAAACAGAAAAATACAAACATACACTTTCTGAATTCAAGATTCTCTGTTTTACTGCACTAGTGTTAGCTTAACTGATTGGTTAAAGTGTGGGATGATTAAAAGAGAAACTGAGTATTGGTATGAACATGGATGTGAATGGTGGCATCGTAAGACACTTGTTTGTCCGGTCATCCTACCTTCACTCTGCCTAACACAGCAAACTCTAGCATAACTAATGTCATTTCTTGTTCTTGTTTCTATATAGTTGGGGGACAGTGTATTTAATTGTGAGAGATGTGCCGCTTCTCATTGTCTGGAGGGAAAACAGAAACAGAAACGTCAAGGAGGTCAGCGCCGATTTTGGCCAATGAAATTAGGATGGAGGAGAAGCAAGTGCGTGAAACTTCACAAAAATAGAACCAGAGCGACTGTGAACACAAATCACAGCTTAGGAAAAACAGAAACAGAACAGAATCTGATGTTTGCTTAAGGCCAACTTTAGCACCGCGTGAAAACATGATCACAATGCGGCATCATTAGCAAGACACTGGCCAATCAAATATGTACAGTATTTGTAAACACACTTTTCTAGCAGATGACTTGTAACATGAACACTGTACTTCTACTATTGTGATCACTGTGATGATAAAATAATTGCCACCATGATAACTAATAGTAAAATTATTCCTCATGATACTATAAACAGCTGTGAAGTGTTTTGTAGGACTGGATACCTTCCACATCCTACTGGTACCTGGAACTCCTACACACTGTTGTGTGTTGGCTAATGCTAATAAAAATGCTAAGCCAACCAAGACAGTTATCTTCAACACCAGCTTACCCAACAAACAAATTAATCACCTGAAGTTGTCGATGCCTCACTCACTTCGTGGAAGGTCAAGTTACACGATTAAGACGCTGGCTGCAGGTGCGCTAACGTTAGCTGCTTTCGGGCTGTGGAAATCAGTGCGCTCCTCAGCTTTTAGATCTACTGCATTTCACCAAGATTCGCTCCCAGGTATTTAAATTTGGCACCGAATTATTTAACACGAACAGGAACTCGATAGCACTGACATAATTTGGTCGGTATCCTTAAAAGTTTGGTACCTACTTGAAAAGCCGTGAAATAAAATTGTTTCAACTAAACGTGAAACATGACGTGCCCACTAACGCAGTCCCTTTGCACAGAGCTGTTTTCTTTCTCAATGTCCACTAAGAGGTTTTGCGGCGCTAAAACAACATCACGTTACTTCCACATTTGCTTCTGATAGAGAGCAGCTTGTACTTGTCCGGCCACATGAGGGCGCCTGTCAAGATTTTTGACAAATTTTGTAGTTTTACTGGTAAGAGAGGTTTCTGGAAAACCTTTAACATGCGCAATAAATTACATTTTAAAAAATACTTGGTATGGACAAACAAACTAAATGTCAAAACTCTCTCAACAAAATGTGAAACGCAGCTGAGGTTAGAGGGGACTGAGGAGAAAGGATTGGAGGAGCGCAAAGAAAAGTGAAAGAGTTGGACAAGTTTGGAGGAGGCAGCTCAGTGTGCCCGAGGGTCTGTTTTGTCAGTTGAAGAGAGACAGAGTGAGGAGGCAGAGAAGAGAGGAGCAGTGGGGGACTAAAGGCGGGAGGAGGCAGGAGGGGAGGGAGGCATGGTGAAAGTTAGTCTGTATGAAATCCCTCCTTTTTTTTCACTTTACATCAAAGCTGAGCCTGGCAATAGAATTCAAAGAGGCAATCTGCATTTCCATGGGCTCCTCCTGACCCTGCCTGCCACCCCCCTCCTCCCTCCCTCCAACACCACCACCACCACCACCACCTCCCACCCCACCTTCCTCATCCTCCCAAACCTCTCCGCCAACCACAAACCACTCTCCCATCCCACCCACACCTTTCTCCTCCGCTTACACAGCAGGACCATTGTCACTTACTCACATTACCCCCCAACTGTAACCCCGTCCAGACCACTTGCCCCCCCTCCACATCTCCCTCCACCTTCACCTCCTCTGACACCCTTCCCGTGTTCAAGCGTCCAGCTGTCCAACAGTAAGAAAAGCAAACCAAACGACAAATAAAAAACCGGGAAGTTTACAATGAAATAATGTATATGACTGCATGGAGTGATGGTGATGTTTATAGAACATTAATCCCTGTGGAAAAGCTCTCTTTTTTTGCTTCCATCCTCCAGTAAAGTCAAAGGTCAAGTTTAGCTACAAAACTGCTTCTCTGTGACTGGGGAGAACTTGCTCAAGGGCACATCAGTAGAGCAGACACTCGCTAACACAGACTATACAAACCTGATCCCAAAAAAGTTGGGGCGTTGTGTAAAATTTGAGAACACTTTTCGATCTATGTTCATTTGAATACAGTACGAAAATAAGCTAATGAACGTTCAAACTGATGAACTTTCTCTTTCTTAATTTGATACCTGCAACATGAAAGTTGGGACAGGAGCACGTTCACCACTGTGATGCATCACATTTTCTTTTAACAACACTCACTATGATTTTGGGAACTGAGGACACTAATTGTTGAGGTTTTTGAGAGGGAAATTCTTTCTCATTCTTGCTTGATAAACAACTTTAAGTACTCAACACCGGGGGCCTCTATTGTCAGATTTTGTGCTTCATAGTGCACCACACAATTTCAATAGGAGACAGGTCTGGACTGCGGGCAGGTCAGTCTAGTACCTGAGCTCTTTTACTACAAAGCCACACTGTTGTAATACATGCAGAATGTGTTTTGACATTGTTTTACTGAAATAAGCGAGGACATCTCTGAAAAAGACGCTGTCTGGATGGCAGCATATTTTGCTAGTTGTCAGCGTTAACGGGGCCTTCGCAGTTGTGGCAGTTACCCATGATGCCTTGGGCACTAACACACTTCCATACCATCACAGATGCTGTCTTTTGCCGGCGCTGGTAACAATCTGGATGGTGCTTTTCCTCTTTTGCCCGGAGGACACGCTGTCCATGATTTCTGAAAACAATCTGAAATGTGGACTCGTCAGACCACAGCACACTTTTCCACTTTGCATTCAGTCCATCTCAGATGAGTTTGCCCCAGAGAAGTTGGCAGCGTTTCTGGATATTGTTGATATTTGACTTTCTCTTTGCTGGATAGAGTCTGAACTCACATTTGTAGACACAGCGACATACTGTGTTTATCGACCAAGTGTTCCAGAGCCCATGTAGTATCTTCTATTCAATCATGTTGGTTTTAATTGCAGTTTTTTAATGCAGTGCTGCCTGAAAGGTCAAAGGTCACTGGCATTCAATGTTGGTTTTCAGCTTACATGCAGAGATTTCTCTGAATCTTTTGATGATATCATGGATTGTAGATGGGAAAATCACTAAAATCTTGCAGTTTTCTGTTGAGAAAAGTTGTTCTGAAACTGTTGGACTATTTGCCCTCGCAGTTTTTCATAAGGCGGTGAACCTCGCCCAGTCATGATACTGTCACCTGTTACCAATTCACCTGTTAACCTGTCGAATGTTCCACACAAGTGTTTTTTAGTCATTCCACAACTGTTTTTTGTTGCCTCTGTCCCATTTTTTAAAGCATGTTGCAGACATCAAATTCAGAATGAATGAATATTTACATAAGACAATAAAGTTTATTAGTTTGAACATTAAATACCTTGTCTTTATACTGTGTTCAATTGAATACAAGTCGAAAAGGATTTATAAATCATCGCATTTCACCACACAGCCAGATTCCTCTCGTAAAAGAGACTGTATCTCAATACAGGTTTGTTGTTGTCACTGACTGAATCAACCTGTATTCGATACAGAATTAATTAATTTATTGAGGTAATAAAGTTCAACGGTTTTGGCATTGTCAAACAGAAAGATGCAACCTGGCAATTATTGTACAATAGACAGAATCACCTTGACACTGTCGTTAACGACAACAACGGTCGGTCCCGGGTAGTCGACTGGCAGCTAATTTGAAACGCGGATGTAAAATCAGCAAATTTGTTTATTTCTGTCATCATTTTTAGCCATAACTGTGAGTTTAAAGATGAAATGAAAAATGGCTTTTTAACTCCTTTAGATCATACCCTCTTGGACTTACTTGTTTATGCTTTGTTGCTTTGCTAGCGTCTTTGACTCAACAGGGGTTTTCTACCCAGAAGTTATTGAAAACAAACACTGTGATTGGTTCTCTAGTAGTAGTCTCTAAAATATCTCTAAATATACACAGTCTCTGACACACGTAGCTATAATAACAATATACATGTGAATCTAAAAATCATGACAGATTTTAGCTTCAATTTGGGTTTAGTTTCCTTTCAGAGGAAATAATACCAGGCTATAAAATAATATGTTTCCTTGTTTATTGGCAAATACATGATAAGTGTATTTGTTTTGACTACTGGTGGACAGTATTGGTTTTTGTTTGTTTTGTTTTTGTTGATGCAGTGGTTTCTGTGGGTGTGGATTGATATTCTGTTCCGCTGCCGGCTGCTCAGTGCCAACATATTCTACTGGTTTAGTTGCATGCTCAGTGGTTTGCTGATCAAAATCTACCCTGTTTCTTTCTGGGTCAAAACACTCAGAGAAGAATCTCGAGGCCACAGATTCACCTTCAAGATATCTCACAGTCGAAAAATAAGTGAATTTTATACAAAATTTCCTTTTTTTTCCATTAATAAATTCAGAACCTTTGGCCAAAGCAACATAAATGTTTCAGTTTGTCATGCCTGTGTGCCGTAGCAGTCAGCTATTCACCCATACTTACTTTATACAGGCATTATATAGCATACAATACACAAAAAACTACAGCCGTTACTATCTTTGACTGTCTGCTTGTGTTCCGGTGCAATGGGCCTCCCACGCATCATCAGACCAGAGGCCTGTTGTCTGTGGGTGAAGACGACGTGTCGGCACATTCGAAAAGGTTAAACCACAAATGGAGAGCATCTCTGAGAGGCCGATGGTCATGGCCAAAAACCATAGGTTTCCATACCCACCACTGGGGAGCCAGACCCTTAAAGAAACTCCACTGGAAGACTCACACAAAGTCCAGAGTAACCGTGATGCATCGGGTACAGCGCGCTGTGGTCGGCTAGTGTGATGTGGTCGGAAAAAGACAAACAGGAGATGGCAAATGACACAGAAGAAAGTGTGAAAGTCAAAATAGAGATAGGAAGATGAATGCAGAGAGATGAGATACAGTCACATCAAAGAGAGTGACACTTCAGTTGAAACCACTGCACTGTTTACTATGAGATAAAGCTCATAAGTTGGCCGAGAAGCAGGTTTCAAATCAACACGCTGATGAAGAATTTTACTGCACTTAAGATTTAGTGATTTTAAAGAATGATTAGACAATAAAAGGAGCAGTTTATTTTATCTTTTTACTGTAGCAGCACATAAAACTTTTCTTGACTGACAAGATATTCGGGCAGCTGAACAACTCAGCTGGAAAAAAAAAGTAGTGTAATTGTTATTATTGTTTCAGTTCTGATTAAAGGACATGTTTAACCAGGCAGAACAGAAGCAGACACCGATCTAAGTGGCACTACTGCAGTGTTACATTACAAAATGCCTATATATGCCTATAACCTATATTCTTACTTTAAAGTTGATACTAGAATTCACTTAATGTCATGTTTTTGATAACCTGA
>JAJHUR010098790.1:2648-14621 GCA_027495735.1 Lutjanus campechanus | reverse complement strand
CAGCGTTATTCCTCTTGAAGCATGGTTTCCTGAGTTATTACAAACTTGTATATGTATCTCTGCTCATCCTTCACCCAAAGAAAGGTGTTTTTCTAGTTCCTCCACCTCTATATGAGGAGCAAACATTAAAACGTTTTTGTTATATTTGCTGTTTTTCTTACCTGTAAAGTGTCTTAAGAGTCCAGATGAAAAACGTTGCCGTTAGATCCAGTCAGACAAGATATCCAACTTCTCCAGCCCGGCGGTGATGTGGTGCTGCTGGTGGTTGGCGGAGTTGGCGGAGTTGCTTTTCTCCGCGACACAACTTTTTTTTTTTGTTAGAGCAGCTACACCTCCCGGAGCCGCGGGGCTGTGAGCGGGCTCATTATTCCCGACATGAAGCGCTTTAATTTACCGCGAGGCTCGAGGAGACATGTTGACAGAAGAAAAAGAGACTCGGTGGTCCTGGTAGAGTCACTCAGCTGTCATCACATTTGAAACAGCAGCAGCAGCCGAGTCGCTCTGCGCTGCTCTCCATGCCTACACACAACAACGCCACCCACTTTTTCCAATGAGACCCGTAGCTGGCCCGGCTGGCGCCTGACTGAAAAGAAAAGAAAGTGGGCTACAATTTACAGGAGGGTATGACTCATATCACTCTCACTTAATTTAAATTTCTCCAATCTAGAAAAAAAAACATGATTGTATTCTTTCACACTGATTTTTCTCAATAAATCTGTACGTGTTACAGGCCGTATAATCAGTGATAGCTGTAATTTACGCTTCCTTTTGATATCCCATTAAATTTATACTCATGCACAGATCTCAGGGAAATGTTGTAATTTTTATTACAGTTATTGCTCTGTTTTTTCTACAGCTGTCAGATTAATCGGCCATTTTTTATTTTTTTTAATTATTATTAATTTAATGCCAGACCAATATATTGTTGATTATTGCTATATCGGCCGTATCAGACATTATAGAAATGTTTTTATTTTTTAATTTGCTAGTTTTATAGGCAACATTTAATGTATATTTGATTGTTTTTCTTAATTTAAGTTGTTATATTTGTGTTTGTTTATCTATATTTGCCTATAATTACTAAAAAATACAATGGAAAGTTTACAAAATAGTGGGGGGTGTTTTGACAACACTACTACTACATATTATAGCCCTCACAGGGGCCTGCACAACAAGCAACAAGGAGGCTACTTCTTGTCTTCATTAATGCTAATGATTATTTTCCTAATCAAATAACATGCTGTTTGTTTTCTTGATTAATTTATCTGTGTGGTCTGTAAAATGGTGCTCACAACCCCAAATTTACTCAGTTTATTATCAAAGCAGCAAATCCTAACAATTTAAAACCTGACAAAACCTGCCTAACTTTTGCTTGAAAATGACTTGAATGATTAATCTGAATCAGATTAACTTTCTGCCTTTTAGTATATTTTGCTGATTATACTCCCATAGTTTTAGTTAAAAACACTTTTACTTGTAGTTGAGTATTTTCAAATTTTGATATTTTCACTTTAATCAAGCAAAAGATCTGAGCAATTCTTTTATCCCTGCCAATGTAAATAAATCCTTTCAGAGAGCAAACCCTCATTAAAAATCAGGTTATGCGGCCAACACCGCATCTGCTTAATGAGTTTTAGGAAACCCTGATGCAGCAGAGTGGACCGTTCATTCACCACCCTCCCTAATCTCAGAGAACATCAAAATGTTGTTCGAAATACCTAATAAATGTAATATACTAACTCTCACCTGATGGTGTCAGCAAACATCAAGACCAACCTTTTTAGGGTTGATTTTAAAAAGCATGAGTCTGACCTGTCTGTAGTCTTCTGTATTGTTGTTATTGTATTCTGCATTCTTCATTTGACTTGATTTAAGTGTCAGCAATCTTCTTTGGCTCACATTGTCAGCAGATATTGCCCATACATCATGTACTGTAATGCCAAATGGTGCAATATTTTCTCTCTTCCTTCTTATGACTCATATGACTTCTGATGACATCCAACTGATGAAAAATGTCAAAACTGATGTTAATGACAGGTTGTTATTATTACAAAATATTGGTGATAAATCATTTCAAGGGTGTGTTTATCTTTCATTTACCAGATTTACCAGTTTAGCTTAATTTTCAAACATTAACCAACATCAATAATAAAGTCATCTATTTCTTGTTAAGCCCACATGACAAGAAAACAGCTCACCATTTCTGTGGCAGAGAATGAAGCAAAAATCAACATGAACATTTCCTCAATTCATTACCTCATCCTGTGCAGGTCAGCACATGTTTGAGCTGTCCACTCCACCCAGACCAAATACTGCTCACAGTAGTTTAAGGAAGTAATATGATCTAACTTTGGAACTCAATGATTTCTCTGTAATGTGTTATTTAGAGTCACTTTAAGTCATTTAAGTGAATTAAAGTAGTGAATTTTATATATGTCAAATATAAATTTGCTTTTGTTCAAACTAAAGCAGGTAAAAGAAGAAGCGAATATGGTGTAGAAAAGTTTAAGTTTCCTCTGTAATAAAACTTTCTGACACTCAAAGTGAAGGTGTAACCTGTATTCTGCTTTGTGGCTTCACTCTCTAACTGCAGCTCTTTCATTTGGAGTCATTAAGACAATGGATGCCTTTTTTAGAGGGAGAAAATCATAGTCGTTGTATGAGGGATTATATGTTTGCTAACTCTTCTCTCAGCCATGGCCACTGCGTGTTGTGGTGTGAATCTCATTTTTTGCTGCGTCTGCAGTAATGACAGCTTCCTCATATGTGATCTTGGATGTGCAGAACAATAGCAGGAAACAAAGTCCGTTGGATGCTGGTGCCTTCAAGTGTTGGCACGGAAAAGGAAAAGATACAGAGCAGGTCACACAAAAACACACACAGGCTCACTCACACACTCACATACCTGTACACTCTACTGTACACACATTAGTTTCATCATGACATACATGACATGGTGTCATTTTTGCATGTGTTACACATTATTATTCTTAAACTTGCAGTCATCTCGTCAGCCATCAAATTCTTTATCACGTGAATTCCATTTTAGTCCAGTAAAGCTCCTAAAACAATACACAATCAAACAACAAACTAATTCTGTATCAACATTAACTGAATAAACAACTGTTGAAGTTAAAGATACAATTTAACATGTACTAGAGAGTATACTGAATATATTTGCAGTATATTGCTCCAATATGAGTATTCATCTTTTATTCAGTTGTAAGTTTATTTAACAGAGACAATACAGATAAACATTGTTACATAGCGAGAAACAACACAACATTCTGTCAATTATTTAGTCTTTATTCCAAAGTTGACATTGTTCAAGGTCTAACTGATATGATAACTTGGCATGAATCAAGCCGATGTCTTTGTTATGAGAACTTGAAATTAGCCAAGACAAAAATGTCTTTCTTTCAAGACCAACAGTGACCAGTTTAAACAGGGAATACAGTACTGGGGTGGTTTCCTTGCTGGGTTTGGCTCTTGGCACCCTAACTGTTATCTGTCCATCAACAAACTCTATGTAAGCCTGACTATAAGAAAAACATATATGTATTGTTATTATTGCATATCAAAAATGTATGTAATATAGGCTTTACTATACATATATTGATTCCAAACTTGCATTAATTTTAACACAATTTCTACAGTATGTAAAGATAAATGTTTAAAATTCTTTAGAAACATTACATCAACAGGTAACACTAACCCTAATGACAAAGCAGTTGCTCTAATTTAAGCATTTTTTTTCAAGCTGGTTAACAATTATCTTTTTATGCCTCTTGATATGTCACTGTATCATCACTGTCCATTGAAAGCCAAAATGTCAATTTTCCTTGAACTACAAAAAATTACTTTGTTTTGTATTTTGTGACAGTGTGGTTCTTCCGATAACTTCCGATAAGGTCCACCAGCGTCGTAGAGCTTCGCCGTAAACTCTGAGTCAATGGATGTGGGTTAGTTAGTGTAGGAGATGTCTGGCCGTGTAAGACCACTGGTGGGCTTCATTGACGCCACATTTGGCCAGCTAATTGTACACAAACACCAAGTGCAAGCCCTCACACACACCATTACTACCACTGAGAACACTCCAGATCAGTGAGTGTGTATGAACTGCTGGCTTTGTCTCCTCTCACAGTGGACACTTTCATTCAGGGGCAGTATGTGGGTCTGTTGTTGTCTTTCAATATTTGCTGCCGGTTGATCGCCACTATAATGCTCCGTAGGCAGAGAATACATTGGCTGCAGTACAATCGGCCTATTGTGTCTGCTCTCTGAGAAACATCAGCTGCAGTGACAAAGTGTTGGAGTAGGCAGAAAATGAAAATTATTCCACTCATTTACTGTATTTACTGGACTGAGCTGAAGTGATGTCGGTAAATGAATGACGATCATGACAGTGGGCTTTAAGGTCACGTTACTAATGTCAAATTGCTCAAAGTTCATATTTGATTTTTGGTTTATTGTTTGCCATTCTGGTGCAGTCAGTTTGTTTTTAAAGGCATACTATGCAGGATTTTCCCCCCAAAAAGCAATGTATAGATTCATGTAAAATCAATCCCTCTAAATCATCACTTTTGACCCATTAGAAATGTGTAATGGTGTCTGTATCTTCAGAGAGGCCTACCCTCTGCCTGCATTTTAATATTTTCTTGTTATTTATTCTCATAGGCCTATTTTGCAGGATGTTTCCAGGCCTGTTTGGCAGTGGTGTGCAGCAGCCAGCCAATAACAGTGTGCAGTGCGAGGTCCACGCCATTTTGATCCGGTCAAGACTAGCCTGTGAACAAATACATGCAAATGTGAGGGACATGGTTTTTCTTGATAAAAAGTGCTTTAATCGAAAATTCCTCAATTTCATTAATCTATTTTATATTTAAGGGTCTATCATCTGCATAGACTTACTCCATGTAACTCTTGAATTTAAAAAAAACTCATTGAAATCAGTTGAGAAATGTAAAAGTTTTAGTGCTTCTTATCCAGAAGAACTGCTGCTCCCCTGTTAACTTTCATGTGTTTACAGGCCAGTGTGGACCGGACCAATATGGTGGTAACATCGATGTATAACCCAAAGGCCGATGCAGAGTCTGCGTAGATGTCTATTGTCAGGACTCCATGAAAACCTAGCAATCAGCAGAGGCATCGCCCTCTCTCTTCTGCTCTCTGTCTGTGAGAGCTGCACAAAGAGATACACACATCTACACACACACACATACAGAGCAGACTGAGGCTCACTTCAGCTGTATTCACAAAAGTCCAGCGCTGTATGGAGGTGTGGATGTATTTATTTGTTATTTAGAATATAATCACTGTGAGACAATAGAAAATGTTTTATTTCTTTGATTCCCTGCTTTTACAAACAACAACAAATCCTGCATACTCTCCCTTTAATTTTCATTTGCTTGCATCAGAAAAATACGTCTCTATCCCCTGCTTTAAAGCTAAAATATGTAACATTTCTGCCTTAAAATATCTAAAAAATGCTATAACTATGTTATATATTTTGTTGAGTTGTGTGCTTACATTATCCCAAATGTTCCCCAGAATGGTGAAACCCAGAGAAATCCATTTTATTCAAGGTAACGGTGTATTTCTTACTGGCCGTTAGTTGCTATAACTTTTGGGAAAACTTTTGGGTTATGTTCAGATACATCCGAGAATGAGGACAGAAGTCGGCGAACTTGACTAAACGTAATGTGACTAAAACTTTGATATATTATCTCGTCCTGTCTGAGTTGCATCAGATATACGTATTTTCATCAGCTATGGTGATGGTTGAACAATGAGTCTTAGTGGAAGAGACCTCTAGTGGCAGAACTTTCATTTCGAGCATTTACGTATTTTCTCCAGCATGATCATGTGATGGTCTATTGCCAATATTGACAATGGCTCCACTGGTCATTACTATTTTTAAGTCACTCTGTGTCACTTTAATATAAATCAGGAGGAGTAAAAGATTAGAGGGCAAAGAAACGTTTTAAAATCCAGTTTTAATAGCCTTAGATGTATTATTATTATTATCAATAGCAAAGTAGTGACAGTAACACAGCAGTTATAGCCTATTTGGCCTGATAGTGCAGTTAGATTTTCTTGTGTAAATCTGTTTAACCTACGTCTTTAGTACACCTATTGAATATACAGTTGTCGTATTATTATTTGTGTGACTCCATGTTTGTCTTTGGGGAACCTCTACATCACTGTCATTAATTCACAGAGTGCCAGGTGAAGTGCGCTTTTCCTCTTTCCTGTTTGTCAGAGAGAGGGAGAGAGAGAGAGAGACAGAGAGAGAGAGAGAGAGGCTATTGTTGTATTCTGTAGTGGCACAGGAAAAACAAGTTGAGAGTCCAGTCCACTCTGAACAGAGTCCAGTTTGTAAAAGGCCTTTTGTGTTTAGTTTGGAGAATCATTCTCTGGGCATACTCTTGTCACGGTAAAATAACAGGGTCAAATCATTTTTCCAAAAACAAACCTCCACTAATAATTCTTTTTTGTGGTAATTTTCAACTTTCATTGTTGAAATGAGACCAAATTAAAGCTTTAATACACTTGCAGTGGAATATACAAGATGAGGATTGCACAGAACAGAACAACTGAAATCATACAGCACACTTCATTCTCTGAAGAAGGTTACATCAGCTTTGATTTGACTTATTAACTTAATGTTTATTCAGGCCCCGTTTCACAGAAACTTCCTAACTTGCAGATCCTATCTTAACTGTCTGGTAAACCTGGTAATTATTAGAGCTAGGACCTGATTTAAACAACAAAAAAAAGCCATTGCAGAGGAATAGTTCCTGGGTCAGTGTTCCCGTTCTAATTTAAGATAGGTGTCAGTCTATTTCACAAGCATCTTATCTTTCTAAAATCTTAAATAAATTCTAAAATAAACTGTAGAATAACTGTTAAGCTGTTCTCACTGTCACTTTTCCACCTGTAGTAGTAGCTAATTTATTAACTCACCAACGACAGTGTTTGCCAACAGTAGCTAACGGTAGTTTTTGCTAACATTAGTTAGCAGTAGTGTTAGCTAACTTTTTATCTGCATGTCTGCTCTTTAATTGCTTTTACACAATGAATGCCAGATACAGCAGAGACAGTATCTGCTTTCATAGACCACTCTTTTTCCTTTATCTCCCAAGTTAGTGTTGCTGTAAATTTCTCAAAAAAAACAAAAAATCTCTGGATTTCTCTCCAGATGTTACCAAACTTCTGACTCATCTGACTCATCAAACTTCCAGATTTTTCTTGGAGACTCCTGTTTTTCATCACCTTCTCCCTGTTTCCTCCTGGGATCAAAATTCTCCTGTATTTTTCCTTCTTTCTGATAAATTTTCCATGTTTTTCCTCTTCATTATCATAACCTATACTGCAACAAATATACAGTATAACCCCAATACAGCTCCAAAAGTCTACTATTTATGTTGCAACAATACAACTACACCAAACCAGACTTCCTGGAGAGAAGAATGCCCTTTTGTCAAGGAAAGCTTTAAAGGAAAGGAGCATGCATTTTGGAAAATGTTCAGTATTTTTTTAGGTGCTATAGGCAAAAATAAATGCATGACAGAAAACTGGTTTATGCCGAGATTTAACCTAAAAATGGTGTTGCAGTGTACTTTTATTTTGTTATTTTAAGCCACCAAAATGGAGGAAACAAAGGAACTCAGTTTTTTTGGTTAAATATAAAAGTTGATAAGTGATGCTGGATTGAGTTTTGAGGATGTCCTGATAGTATTCAGTCAAATAAGAGGATTCCTAAACTTACTTGGGGTTTGCATCTGACATGGCAAACTGGCAAAGGTCCATCTTTGACTCCTTTGCTGCCACCTCCAGAAAGCTGAGGCTCAGTCTCGTGACAGCAGAACGTCAGCCTTTACCTCAGCCCCCTCTCTACAGTATGTATCATCTGCCTTCAGATCTGCCACCTGATAACAAAAGGGAGCAGTGCAGTGATCAGTAGGACACAATACTGTTTCTTGTTTGCTCACGGAGTGTAACGCTGTTGTAGGACTGCACCACCAGGAAACAGTGGGCTCTGGTTTGTGTTATCAGATCTTTGGGTAATGGAATTGGCTCAGCATATACGAGAAAGTGAAAATATGGTTTGCATTTTCAGTTAGTCATTTGACATTAGTGATGATGCACAACGGACATGAACTCAACCCTATAATGCACAATTAAGTTACTGTTATTCTCTTCGTTTGCAATAATGTATAGATGTACAAACAGGTGACACATGAGACAACAAGTTCAAGATAGAAAGTCAACAGTATGAAACATACATCAAAAATTGATCTCCAAGTGCTGCCTGACAGTATATAGGGTATATTATATTATAGTGATTATAGTTATTATGGATGTGTCCAAAAGTACACTGGTTGATTGTAAGACTGAGATTTAACTAAGATTCATATGTTAAACTGTAGACTGTAAAAGTCTTTATTGTTCCTCACATTGAAAAGCATCACAAAGTGCAAAAAAGACTGCTCTATAAAGCATCTGAAAACTGAGAAAAATGGGCATTCACAATATCCCAGAACCAAAGGTGAAATCCTCAGATTTATTATGTAAAAGAACCACAAGTGGTAAACTCTCATATTTGAGAAAGTAGAACCAGAGAATTAGCTGGATTTAATAACTCAAATGATTAACCGACTATCAAAATAGTTGCTTTAAAATGTTATGTAGATTAACTAACCAATTAACAGACATTACACCTCTGGTACGAAGGCTAATATTGAACAGGGCAGACAAGCATGTAAGCAGACCAAATAATTGCTACTGGGTTTGGCTGTTTGAACATCGAATCAGAGCAGTTTTTACTTGATTATCTGCCTTTTTTGTCAGGAAATTCAAGGCGTAGGACAAGAATAGCCATGTTCTGCTTCCTTTCTTGTGCAGCAGTGACATCTACTGTTCTATGTTTGCAGAACAGCCTGAAAGATCAACAGTAAAAGCTTTATTTTTCCAGTAAGCTGCACAATATTTCCAGATGACCAGAAGAGATCTGAGACATCCCACTGATTTTAAATATAGTAAGTTTAAAATACTCTAATTTAACATTAAAGTAACACAATCACAGATGGTTCTAGACAAAACCTTTATGGTTCTATGTAGAGTACTCTATGTAGATATTTTTTCCACCAACATGGAACCGGCCTTGTTCCAGTTCCTGCACTTAATTTTGAACCTTTCTGAGCATTTCTACCAGAAATTAAGTGGTTCGGAACCCGGAAAGTTGGTTCCCAGCTGGAACCAAAAAAGGTTTCAATTTGGTGGAAAAGGGCCTTCAAAAGTGTTCCAAATGGACCAGCTGGAGAACCCTGTATGGTTCTGTTTAGCACCTTTATTTCTCAGAATGTAAAGAACAATAAACAGGCAGAATAAAGCAGAAACACAATATACAGTACAGACATGGTAAATAATGACAGCAAAAACATCCTTTTATTTTCACTTTCAATTTTCATCAAATTATAGTAACCAAAATCAAAAAAGTCCTTTACAAATACAGGATAGCTGTGTTCATATAAATCAACACTGTTACATAAATACACCAACATCTCCTTAATACAGACACAGTTTATATTTATCAACAAAAAAAAAAAAACACAAACAAAAACACAAACGTTTGAAATACATACGACTACGAAGGTAAAATTACATACATATATTATGGTCAATTATCATTTCCATAATTTGCATGTGTACATGTGTGCGTGTGTGTTTTATGTGGGATTTTCAGTATATGTGTATGTATGTGTCTGTGTGTGGTCTGAAGTATTGTCCATGTCTCATCTGGGGCCGAGTTTTAAGGGGGCCTTGGGGGATGAGATGTTCCTCTTGCCGTTGTGGGGCTTCACTTTCAGGTTTTGTTTTGGTGCCGTTTTCAAGTAAAAATGAAGCTGTGAGGGAAGAGAAGAAGAACGAGGTGTGAGCGATGAACGCAGAGAATATTTCCAGCTGACGAAAACACACAAAAATGGATCATAAGGGCTCTAAGAGCACATTTAGAAAAAGGTCAACTGGTAGGTGAAAGTGTGAATCAGCTGTCTGATTCTCGTCTTATGCACCCATATGTGCCCTGTCTTTACACATACACACAGAAACACACCTGTATGGCCTCAGCTGGTCCCACTGTGACAGTGCTGGTGGACGGGACGTAACCTGGAGCGGATGCTGTTACAGTGTAGGTACCCGGTAACAGAAGTCTGAAATAGTCGCCATCCAGTCCTGGAAGAGCAAACACAAGGTAAAAGATGAGAGGTGGAAACATACAACTGGTCTGTTTCAAACTTTAATCTACACAGCAGCTGAAGAGGAATTCAGATCCTTTTTGTGTGCTTGTCCCTAATTATGTATGTCTTTTAGAGTCTGACATCACTGACAGATGCTCTCTGGCTCTCAATTTGTGCTGCTTGGCACAATGTTTTATTTTATTTTTATCCTCCACAACCATCCCGGCCCCTACAATAAGAATCATTACTGGACTATGTCACTTTGGTTTAACATGGTCTGGTATGACCAGGTCATTAGTGTTAGCCAATGTTAGCTAACTTTAGGTGGATTTTGCTGTGTAACTGACATGAAGACATGTGGTTAATGTTATGAAATGGTTGCAGTTTGGGTGTGTTTAGACATCAAAAATTCTTGGTTAGGTTTAGGGAAAATAAGTACAAACAAGTAAGTAAGTAAGTACATACGATATGCCAGTTATACGAGACTTCAGAGTGGTGGATATTAGTTTGGGGGGGATAAATGTTGGCCTGTTGGACAAATGAGCATTTTTCTGACTATTGGGGTTTTGGAATAATAGACCGTCTGTACAATGGCATGGCATCACTGACATTACTGATTCAATTTGAGCTGGAGATTCTTTTGTTGAGCATTTATCATCACCCTGTAACTGTTCTGTCACTATCCAGACAAAATGTCCTCTGTAAGTGTTATATTGTTACATGTTATTGGATAATATTACTGATGCATTTACATGTAAATGACATTTTAAAGCTGTGGTCAACCAAGGTGAGCCATTTTCTGGAGTGTTGTGTGGTTTTATTTAGTGTACTGCATCTCATTGAATGTGCTCATCACAGGTTTTTAAAAGCTCACAAAGCTGTACAGAAAAAAAAGTGCAATATTTCCCCCTTAAATGGAGAGGAGTACAAAGTAGAATTTAATTTTTTTCATTAATGTACATCTTTTGGAGTCTATCTTGCAGATTTTTGACTTGCAGTTCTTGCTTTCATCTTTAATTGTATATTTTTTTCCCTGTGAAAACCTACTTGGAAAATAAAACTAATTCTGACTGATTTTCAAAGTGCATTTCCACCATTGACCACTAGAGGGAGGCTTGTTCCATCCCACTGTGAGTACTGACTGCATTTATTTTTTCATATTAATGAATACAATAAGATTCAGCTGTTAAAGGAACACCAACAGTCTCTTTTCCCCACATCATTAAGAGCTGGACTTTTCCCCAAAAAGCACAAAGTGCTCATTTTGACTTTCTGTCTGTGATTAAGATTATTACAACGATGTTCTAATACATCACCAACCAGGACATTAGCAGATCATTTACCACAAACCTCACACAGTCAAATACTTATTTAATTCTGCAGTTAAAGAGTAAAAAACACTCTCTGGAAATAACAACCACATGTGTTTAACAATAAACTGACAGCTCTTCTAATCCATTCTCACCGCTTGTCACGTCGTGATTGATGCCAGCCACTGAGATCTCAGCATTGGCGATAGGGTTGTTGTTTTCATCATACACCATGCCTTTTATCCCATGATGCACCTGAAAAAGAGAAACATTATTTTTCCACTTTATTTATGTAGTTAATTCAATTCAATTCAATTCAAAAAACTTTATTTATCCCCGAGGGGCAATTCAAAAGCACGCTGAGCAGTTCAAAATAAAAGCACATGTAAACAACAAACACACGCGCACACACACACACCTGT
>JAJHUR010098788.1:0-12118 GCA_027495735.1 Lutjanus campechanus | reverse complement strand
ACCTCTGCAAGTGAGAAGTTTAGGAGGATGTAATGGGAATCCCTCTGATGCTAACAAACATGTTTACCTGCATCAGATTAGAGTCAAATATGACTTGAGAATTGGCTGCTAAACAAAATGACCGGAGGAATCCACAGTTTGCATTTGTTTCTTTCCTTTTTCCTTGTGCTTCCTTGATGTCTGTCCTGAGATTTGCTGACAATATCATTAAAATCCCATTTCTGCCATCTAATCTGTAGGCCTACTAAGATTTATAATATTTAAGTTTGTACTGCTTTATGAAAGTCAAATGCACTGATATCGTTATTTTGAGTCTTGCAGCAGAGTCAGTCTGTCAGGAATGTTCAACTTTATTTGCAGCCCCACATGAACGAGCTACGACGACTGTGTTTTTAGTCAAAATAATCCCATTTGGCTTCAGCTTGTGTTATCACAAAATAAAAACACAAAGAGTATTTAAAAACCGCTCTGACACATGACACAAGAACTCAGCACAGGCCGTGACAACCTCACGGGTCCCCCTTGAATATTTAGGTAAACAGAGATACAAATCAGAATATTCCAACCCACTTAGACTTCCTGCTGTCTGAGATGAAAATCTGCACCACAACATTTACATAGGCCACTCAGGGATGCATACACATCGCCTCATATTATATTTACAAGTTTGTCCAGTCTTTAGCTGACCTGTTTCAACTCTGACTCTGTTGGTCTAACACTGTGTTTTTAAATAGAAATGTGGCAAACCAAATCAGAATATCACTTGTACAGATCTCCTGCAAGCATGTGCATGAGGTTCCAACGTCAAAACTTTTCTGTACACAGCAGCGCAGTGGAAAAGGCTTTCAGAAGAGTTTAAATCATTTAAGTCCTGTCTTAGGTCTAAAAAACATTCCTGTGGGAAATGGTTATTTGACCAAAATGAGAGGTAGCTTATGGAGACTTAAGATTAGCCTCTATCAAAATTGTGTGTTGCTATCAGATATGTTACATCAATTTGTCAAATGAAAAATGTGACAGAGTTGACATCTGCATTTGATTTAAAAAAAAAAAAGGAAGTTGGCCCATTACAAGGTTTAATAACCAAGAGTTTGATCTTTTAAAATATATTTTCCCAGCACAATTGAAGAGTAAACATCAAAACTCTCTCAGTTTTTCCCCAGTGCTCAAGAATGAGTGGTAGAAGCATTGTTTTTGGGGAAAATCCTGCATAATTTGGTTTAAGTTGCCTTCGAGCAACTCAAACCAGTTAGATTTCATTCATCATCAGATGAAACATGACATCATTTCTGAGTATGTTTTAGAAGAGAGGCCTCAGCTGACTGCATCTTCATGACAGTGTAAGAGTTTCTCCTGCAGGCGTCACTGTTTCATCACTAAATAAGTGTGTAGACCCTGTTTTTTTTCTCTTACCTCCAACTTTACAAAGCATGAATCAAGGATAATACCACAAATATTAATTCTTTATCTCAGTAGGAGAGTTGTATTTGTCTGCGTGTATGTTTTGAGCCATATTAGGCTTTAGACAGTTTGACAAGAGATGTTTCTCACTCTTTTTTTTAATTAATTGGTAAACAGATTCCACAGGAGCTACCTTCCTTATTCATTCCCAAATTCCTCACTTCCAATGCCACCAAAAGCGTTTGTAGCACGGTTGATAAATCAAGCACTGAGTACATGTGTTTAACATTTCTGCTGTAAGTGGTTTACATATTTAACACTTAATGGAACGGTTACAGAAACATGGCTTTTGATTCATATTATGCTCTCGTATCTCTCTTTGGCAACATATGTAAGCATGATTATTTGTTTACAGAGCACAGGACATTCAGTCTGGCACAGCTAATGCCTTGGAATCAATGTGGCCACATTTTTAAACATGTGGGGACCATTTTGCTAAAATAATTGAGCCATTAAGCTATTTGAGCTGCAGAGTTGTTAGTGCTTGGGTGATAAATGGCGAAGCTTTGATGCATTCTTTCCCCTGTGTTCATCTACAATACGCTAGATCTCTGCTGACCCAAAAGCTGAAGGTAAACATACTTTGTTCTCATTTTGTGTGGTCCCCCTGAGAACCAAAACATCCTCTCAATTTGGTGTCTGGATTTAGATAATGTGAAATGGCAGGGTCAAATAAGCAACCATTACATATGCATACCAGCGAGTATTAGAGCAGAGTCTGATGGTGTCCGTGAGCTGAGTAGAGCTGCAGTTACGTCATTAGAGGTGTTGGATCTGCCACTTCGCTCACTTTGATATTACACATATTTTTGTGTGTCTGTGGTGGATTTTGTGGTCACGTTAATAAACCTCTGACACCCATATCCAAGATTTTGGGGAGGTTTCGGGACTTCCCAGATTACATGTAACAAGATTACATAATTAAGATGCAAAAAACAGGCAACTGCAATCCATTAAATGGGGATTATTAGCAGGATTACACTTTTAAAATACATTTTAAAATAAATAATGTAATACTAGGTGCAGTGTGCACACACTACAACCCCTCACAAGTCTCACAATACCAGTCTGAGTTTCCGATTCATTATCATGGCTTATAGTGAAAAAATGCTTCTATGGGTAGAAATAAGTCCAGTGACAGTTCTGCTTTCCAGCTGTGAAAATACTGTCATCATACAAGACCTCAACATCAGATCAACTGCTAACATCACCGACACAGACCAACCATTAACGCTAGCTACACAGAAAGTTAGCTACATATTGCTACTGCTAAATATTTTGTGTCTGTGGTGATGTTGGTGACCAAGATGGTGTGAATACGTTACTGTCAGTTTACTAGAGGTTTGTGTGTGAAGTCTGATCCAAACTGCAGCTGCTGCTAAAAGCATCATTGTTAAGTTGTTTCTCATTTATTATTTATGATGACAGGCTGTTATAGACGTCGGTTATCTGTTTGTTGCTGCCTGTTAGTCTGTATGCCAGACCAGATATCGGTATCATGAGTGGGCAAAACCATACCTTTACTAAGCTGTTTTAAAGGGTTGTTACAGGTAAATTAGTGTATGATAGCCTTTCTGCAGGAGCAGCTTTTCATATTTACTGGACTCGTTGTTATAGGTTGATCATGTAATAAAAGCAATGTGTTTGAATCTGCATGCACATTTTGTGTTTTTGAAATGAAAAAAAAAAAGCTTTTGATTACCCCATAAAAAGTCGCTGTAATTAATGTTTAAGTTGTGTAATTTGAAACATACCAAAGACGTAGACATACCGCACTAAAGCATACTGCATATCTCAACCCAAACAAAGTTATTTTCCAGAACTTATCCTATCTTACTAAGAATTTGTGTTAAATTTAGTCAAAAGTAGCGTCATGAATTCTTGAGTTGTGGCCAAAAATGTGTTTTGTGAGTTTGCAGCGACCTTTGACCTTTATCCACTGTAATCGTATCAGTTCATCCTCAAGTCCAAGTCACTGAGTCTGTACATGTTCAAGAATTTCCTTGATTTTGAGTCGGTCACAGTGGTCAGGTTTGTTTTCTTATCATTTGGTAGTGTAACGGGGTTTCTGTTTCGGGGCTGTGTTTGTGAGCAGAGATGCAGAACCTGCTGACTGAGGTGGTTTCTTTCTGAGGTAGGTGAGGGCTTTATTATGGAGCGTGTTAGGGTCACTTTCTTTTCAGTGATTATAAAATCTGAAGGCTCTCTTTTGAATCTCTATAATTAGAGGGTATCATGTTGGACATGTTGAATAGATTTACAGAATTATGCAAATAACAGGGCTGGGAGATTTCTATCAAATTGGCATATGACGATGTCCACACTGAAACATCGTGATGGACAATGATATCTTTGTGTGTATCAATGTGTTCTTCAGATAGGATAAGATAAAAGATAAGATAAAACTTAATTAATAACTAAGAATCTGTCATGCATCCCATGACAGATTCTTATTTCTTGGGCCTGCTATATATATGGAATCTTATATTTCAGGTTATATCTTTGTTTTGCACGGTTTGCTGAATTACATTTCCCTTTTTAAAGATTGATTTGAATTCCTAAATATTTCAAGCTTTGGCTGAAACCACTTGTGCTCTTCAGCAGACTAAAGAAAATGAACCCACTTACTGTTAATGACACAAGCTGACCTTCAGCTTCTTCAGTTCCAGGTAGCTGTTCTCATCAAGATGGCCTTTCTCAGGTTGAAATGACCTTTCATTATTATTCCATTGTTCTTAGTGTAATGTCATACAGTTAATTGTCCATTGTCTCACTGTCACAACTGGGTGTTGCAGCCAAGTGATGTCCATTAAAGGGACATTTCCCCCCAAAATCAAAAAATACATATTTTCCCCCTGACCTCTGGTGCTTTTAGTCCATCTAGATAGTTTTGGTGTGAGTTGCAGAGTTTTGGAGATATTAGCTGTGGAGATGTCTGCCTTCGGCATTCGGCTTGTGGTGCTCAAAGCACAGAAAACAGCGTTTCTTTTCCAAAAATGATCTGGTTGCTCAAGATAACCCACAGATCTTGTTGTGAGCAGTTTCATGTAGGAGCAATTTTCTCGCTCTTTCCCGTTCTGGTAGATTCTACTGCAGAAATAAAGTAGATCTCATATGAAACTGCTCACAACAAGATCTGTGAATTATTTTGAGCGAATGGTTTGTGATTTCTGGAATGAGACATTGATGCTGAATTTACATTTGAGAGAAGGCAGACATCTCTACAGCCAATATCTCCAAAACTTTGCAACTCACTCCAGATAAGTCTGGATAGATAAATGACACTGTAGGCCAGAAGAAAAACATATATTTTATGATGCTGGGGGTGACATGTCCCTTTAACTCTGGAACAATGGCTTTAATCAGCACAAACATTAGTCTCCCCTGATAATTTTGGTAATTTGATCTTTACTGATGTTCATAAATGCAGAATTAAGTTACACAAGAAAGATATGGTCTGGCCATACTGCAAGTAAAAGACAGTCCAGCCAGCATCCAAATTTTGATTAGATATTCCATCAAACTTCCCGAAAAACAGAACAATGTGGTCATGTAGAGATGTCTCCGTCTATTAAATCCAGATTAAAGCAGCTGGATCTGGTTCCTGATAGATGGTCGTTTATTTTCAAAAAACAAATCTCACACGATTGTTAGGAGAGGGACCGTCAGATTCCTTCCTATCTGCTGGCTTGTTTTGGCGTTCGCGACTATTTCAGAGGAGCTCATTTTTAGACTTTTGGAGTGTGTGAGACATAATATACCCACATGTGTGAGCTGCAAGTGCCCTCTTTCGCTCCAGTAGCAGACACAGCGCACATCTGGATCTCATCCCCCCGTAAGAGAAAGCCAATCATCACATACCTGAGCAAACACTCTTGACTTTCTTGGGACTCAGCAGTGGAGAGGTCCAAGGTGTAATTACTGCACCCATTTGTCAGAAGTGTAAAGATTTTCGTAGGTGAGGTCCAAACTCTGACATTATAGAGAGACTCTGGAAGCCGAGCCGGCACTCTGTGAAAGAAATCTGGCTCCCTAAAGGATACTGACACTGTGCAGTGAAGTGCATCTTGAGTATCAAAGGGAAAATTGTAGAGGAATAAGATGATCACTTCCTTTATACGGCAGCCTGGTGCACGTCATGGTTCATATCACAGAATATTGTTTTTTTAACCTGAACGCAGTCTGTCCACACGTTCTCTGCTTCAGTCTTCACCCTCTGACCTTCATCTGAGATACACACTTGACTCAAATGTAGGTGGTGTAAAGGCACAAGATAGAGAACCCTTTATTCATGGCTTCTGGCAGGAACATATGTATGTTTATAGGGTTCTATGTTCCCAGGGTTATATGTTTCCCAACTCAATATCCTCTTAATATGAAACATTAAGGATACAGTTTTTCTTAACAGCAATGTTGTTTTCTTATACAGAAATAGAAGTGCTAACTAGAACCATAAAGGGTTCTTCAGCTTGTCCCCAAAGATGAAACCTTTGTTGTTTCTGGTAGAACCTTTTTTTTTAGGTTTTACTTGGAAACCTTTTAGAGAGTTCTACCCAGAACCCAATGTAAATGGTTTTACCTAGAACCATCTGTGAAAGGCAACACCCAGAACCCTAAAGGAGAAATTCTAATGGAGAACTCTTCTTTGATGCAATGCTTCCACCAAGAACCCTCTGGGGGTTCTATACACAATTTTTCCACCTTCTAAGTGTGCTAAAAGAAACCACGTAGGGAGTACCTCGTACCCTATTTATGGTCCAACAGTTTCATCTAGAACCCATACAGGGGGTTCTACCAAGAAACTCCAGGTTTTATCTAGAACCACAGAGGTTCTACCAAGAACCCTTGATACTCCAAAGGTTTTATCTAGAACGCATCGATGATGTTCTACTGAGAACATTTTTATATTATGCTACAAAGACGACAGAGTTTCAAAAATCATTGAAGAACTCTTTATTCAAAAAATAGGTTATTTGGATGCAAAGGGTTCTTAATGGAACCCTTAGTTGCAAGAACCCTTTCTGTTTTTTCAGAAGCCAAATGGTTCTGGGTAGAACCTCAGCCCTTCAGGAGGACCCCTTTTGGAACTTTTATTTTTAATGCCTCGACAGTGACTGCATGGATTTCTAGCATTCAAACTGCGTTTGAAACGTCATCTCCCTTTGTTCTTTTGCAACTCACGAAGAACCCTGGGAACAGAGGGATGAGCCCAGTGCAGCGTCATGGATCATGGCTGTGGTCATTCACCTGTGCGTGCCTTCAACAGAATTTTCCTCACTTGATTTTACACCCTTATTCACCCGAGTTGCACCAAATTCATTTTTATAAAAGGAAACAAGGAACGTAACCGTGCAGAAAATTGGGAGCAGGTTTCCTTCTTGATTTAAAGTTTGGCTGTGATGCGTATCAGCTTCTTGTAATGCCTCATCGCCAGCCAACACAAGCTAATTCCATTTTCATTTCCCTTGAAGTGATAATTCAATAGAAAATATATTTTAACTCCTAGTCATGCGTTCAATGTTTTTATCCTGTCTATCTGTTTTCCAAATCTAATGTGGCTAAACTCTAAACCTGTTGACTGTATCCTGGCATCATGTGCTGCAGCTGCCAGTGAGGTCATGTCCTTTGTCATATGTGGGGTTTAGCAACTTAAATTGTCCAATTAAAAACACACAAACTTTGAGACTATTTTAAAACTTGATTCTTGTATATTTTTGGCTCAGTAAGTCTAAAAATGACAGCTTTCTGAGCGATGTCCATGTCAGTCTGTCTGTGTGCACACAGAAGGTAGGATACAAACCAGATGCCATCACTGAACCCTGGAGAGGGAGGGACATGAGTCCTACCTATATAGCTTAACAGTTAATGTCTAAAAGGTAACTTCACCAGCCAGTTGCTCTATTCATTACTGAAGATGTCCAGCTGTATTTCCACTGCATTTTCTGCACAGTTTACATACGCTGTCCTGGTGGTTGTCCATCCATTCGTCCATCCCTCCCTCCATCCATCCAGTGGTCCCTCTGCTCTGTCCATTTCCTTCCACTTATCTGCAGCAGGGTCACAGTGGCAGCGAGCCAAGCATGCAGTCCTACTCCCCTGCAGCTCTTTACAGCTCCTCCACCTCAGCTGGCTCCCTCCGATATGAAGGAGTGGTGGATCTACTCCAAGCTTCACCAGGATGTCTGAGCCCCTCACCCTCTGATAGTTGTCTGACTTTAAAAAAAATTTAAAAAAATGGTCAGCTAACCTGTCCCTGTTGTCTCCTATAATGATGGGGCAACTGAACAACCCTCCATTATAAAAGGATATGACATGTTTATGAGCCGGGGCGTCTTCGTTATTTGCTTCATGGTAGTTTGCATTTAATACATTTAAGTGAAACTACTGACAATTTTGTTGAACAATTATTGATGTGAAGTGTCTGTTGACATACAGTATATTGCCAGTGTCTTATTACACAAGGCCTATCAAGCCGTATATATAGCGGAAATATGGCTTAAGCTAACTTGACCTTTTTTCTAAAATATGATAAAACTGATAAAAATATCTTTCTTGATCTACTTATAAAAATTAAGCCAACTTTTTGCATCAGATTATTCAAGCAAGACTGGTCTTTGAATGAAATACTTAATTTTTTGTACATAACAAATAAAATTTCCAAGTAAAGTCAACTTATATTTAGTGGCAAAATTAAGTTAAGTTAAGTTAACTTTACTTGCTAAATACTTGGAAAAATTAAGTTGACTTTACTTGGAAAATTAATTTCTTACATACAAAAAATATAAGTAGTGTAAAAAGTTGCCTTGATTTTTTAAGTTGATCAAGCACAATTATTTTTGGTGAAATATTGTGGCAATCAAGTTATTACATTTTGCGATACCTTTTGTATAAAGCTGACATTTTGCTTATGCACTTCATGGTAACTTGCATTTAATACAATTAAGTGAAAGTTGTGTCTATTGATATACTGTATATCAACATTGTTTTATCCCTCAAGGCCTATTGAGCCACATAACATAGTGGAAATATGGCTTAAGTTAACAGCACCTTTTCATAGAACAAATGGCCTGTTGAGTTTAAATATAAAGCAAGCTTTTTTGGTTTTAATCCAAAATTTCTGAGAGTGATGAGGGGTTGCCTGACATGCGTTCAACAGGCAGGAAAACACTGTGTTAACACCAACACGGAGAGATAATCATTCATGCATCAATCCACCTTACATGAATGGACTTAGATGGGGAGAGCAATGCAGACATGTTGTACCCGAGCCACCGCGATGATGGCTGCACTCTCCTGAATTAAACTCTGTGTAATGTTTGTGTGAATGTATAAAAGACACTCACCTGCTCTTCAACAGTGTATTGAAGGCACAAATAGGGTTTGTGGCACCGGGACGTGCTACTTCTCACAGGTTTGTGTTGACAGGCAGCTATTCTGTCAGCCACAGACAATGCAGCAGCAGCTTTTGGATTAGTCCTCTGATTGCAGTGGCAGCAGGTGTTCTGACTGGGAGTGGATGGTGTTGACGGTCATGGTGACAAACAGCCGACCTGCCTGGAACAATCACGCTATCTGATGGAACTTGTGGCAGCTGCTAAAACAGTATATTTTGTCAGGGGGAAAAAAAATCTAATCAAATCTCTGACCCTCGGATGGAAAGTGGATGTGTGGTATGAATGTGACTGTGTGTTTTTGTTAGCTTTGAGATGGGCTGGTGAAGTATCTGTGCTTTCAAACAATGCAGTGTGCACAGAGTGACTATTGCCAAAAACCCCCATAAAAAGTCATGTTCATCTCCATGTAGATTTCCGTCATAGTTTTGTATGTTTTATACTTTTTTTCCCTGAAAACAAGACAATTTTCTGTATTAAAACTAGTTTATGATGATGAAAAGTATGTCAAACTTTTTAACATTTTTGCAAACGAATCAAAGCGGGACAAAAATGTTAGGGAGGGACTATAACATTTATAAATTTCTTCAAACAAGCATTCTTCTTTTTGTTACATAACTTATCTCTGTGTGTTTCACACCACTAAATGTCTGAGGGTCTCCTCTTCTCATTAGCATCTCTTACCGGCCCACCCAGCCAACAGTAATCAGTGAAGATCAGCGGAGGCAGGAAGAGTGAGGGATGAAGGGAAGAGCGGCGGGTAGACTTCCTGTGGAATGTTCCTCTTTTCTCCGGCAAAGGGTGGAGTGCTTCTTACAGACAGAAGAGGGGAGCATTTTACCCTGTTTCTTAGAAAAAAGGATTTGTGGTCACAGTACACTAAGCAAGAATACTTCCCTTTGTTAGTAAACAGAGACAGTCATTTCAGAAGATAAGACTTCTTTCGGGAATGAGGAAATGACCTTATGATGTCAAAGCCTTCAGTGTATCAGAGTACAGTTAACTGAGAGGGAGTCACCACTCAGATGATTCATTTCATTTCAAATGGTGCATTTTATCATTTAATACACTTCAGTCAGATTTTGCTGCCAACTCGAGCAGCAGATCCATGTCTGTCATGATCGTGAAGTCTCTCATTTCCTCTTGGCTGAAGATTTTTTCTTCTTTCTAGCATGGCGCCCGTGCCTCCATGTATGTAGTCGCTGTCCACCTATTACATAACAGGCATGTGATGTGACATAACCACCTGCTGATAACAAGTTACACGGCCAAACTTGTGACTGGATGTATATTCTGGAAAAATAATGGCTTGATAAGTTCACAGTGACATTTTAAAGTCCAGATGAAATTAAAACAATATACAGTTTAACAATATATGCTAAAGATGCAATGCAATTTCTTTGCATTTTTATGTCAAAAACCGATCATTTCCTCCTGTAAAACAAAATATAACATGAGCTGACATAAGGTTCAACAGACCACTTTCAACCAATTTCTCAACCAATTTGCAACCAATACTATGTTGTTAAATTGTGGATTTTTATATAATATGTTGTATTTGTTGCATTTTAATTAGCTGTAATTTTGTACGGCTGTCGCCTTGGCCAGGTCTCTCTTCTAAAAGAGGCCGAACACAGAGAACAACAGGGAGCACAGTTCTGTGGTGATTTATGGAGTTTCATGATGGGAGGATGGTTTTACTGGTGCTGTAGTGCCATTAGCTAGTTAGCTCGGTTTGTCATGCAGCTGGAAATAACCCGTCTTTGTACTGTGATTCATTTGTGATTTGGGGCTATATAATTAAAATTAGCTTGACTAAGTACGTGTAGTATCGTGTGTAAAACTTGATGACAGCTGAAGATGTGACAGGAAATGGGGAGAGAGAGTGGAGGAATGACACGCAGCAAAGGGCCGTAGGGAGGAGTCGGACCCACGGCCACTGCAGAGGACTCACAGCCTCCGTACATGGGGTGCAGGCTCCACCATATGAGCTGTCCAGGCGTCCCGAGAGAGACATTTTTGACCAAAAAAAGAAAAAAAATCTGTCTGGAGCTCCAACTTTTGAATTCTCTTGTTTCCCTGAAGACTTCTCTGTTTTTTTTGATTTGGCATCAATAGCTAGCTTATGGAGACTCAAGAAGATGTCACCATTTAGAGGAAAAGCCACTGAGCCATAGATGTAGGCTATGATGCACATTTTAGTTGACGAAATATTAAAACTTTTTGAAATTCAATGTATAGGCTACATACTTTTACAGTTGGAGAATGTAAGAATCACTTTACATTGCACTGTAAAAAAAATAGTTCAGACAACTAAAAATTACAATAGATTTTTTAGTTTTGAACTCACTTAAGTATTGAAATAAATTAAACTACTTAAATAAAAGTTTTGCCAACAAATAAAAATTAATTGAGGTCATTTATGTTTACTCTTTAGATAAACTTGAATCTTTGAATTTTAGAAACTTATAAGAAATTGGTCAAAGTCAGCTGTCTGCCTGATTCGTCATTAATTTGGTGCCTGGAAATTAAGTGGTTTTAATGGAAAATATTAAAATTATAATCATCATTCACTTCCACTTAAATGAATTTACTCGATAATTGGAGTCGGGCTCAAAACTCAAAAAGTATATTGCCTTGAAATTTTAAGTTTTCTCACCTTTTTCATTTGTACCGTGTAGACCTATGATAAATTAAAATAAAATGTAAAGAAATAACCTTTATTAATATTCATATAATTTTTTGCCAAAGCCACAAGGAGCCACTGGAGAGAGGCTAAAGAGCCACATGTGGCTCTGGAGACGCAGGTTTCTGACCTCTGGCATACGAGTTGATGAGTTACAGCAGTCAGTAAATCAACATCATCTCTTTGCCACAACTCACACCACAAATGCGCAATTTTTGAAAAAGTTCAGCACAGATGAAAATAGAGAAACCAGTGTCCATCATGTGTCCATCACTGATTTAAAAAATAAAAAAAAGGTTCATCCAGGATATTCCCCAGTGCTGAATTATCTGTTTGTTTTGGTTTTGGATGTCTGATCAGAGGGAATTATGGAGCAAACCACAGTGAGAAACTGTGCTGATCATCTCTGTGATAACAGATTCTCTCAGAGTTTATAGAGATGACCCTGAAAGCACATCCCAGTGGGCAAACTGTCAGAGCAAAAGGCCAATTCAATCTCTATCTGTGGCAGCTTTCTCATATATTAAAACACAGTGTTTCCACATGTCATGTTTAAACCTCTGGATCCATAAAGAACTCA
>JAJHUR010098787.1:0-10514 GCA_027495735.1 Lutjanus campechanus | reverse complement strand
GAGAAAAGGATGTTTCTATTACAATTATTACCATCAGCAGCAAAGAAAGTGATTTAGTAAGCTGTCTTACAAAGGACCTCACACACAAACCTATGCTTAACATTTCCAAGAGTGGGTTTCACCAGCAAAGATGAATTTAATTTAGTCTAATCTCTGATTAGTTCTAGGTTTAAAATGAGTAAACCCAGATTTAAAAAGAATCTCTGTTAGATCTCTGTTAAAAACACACAGCACAGAGCACAATTAAAAACTATTCTCAGTATAGTAAATCCAAGTTTATTTAAAGTATAAAAGAGGGAGGGAATCTGTTTTGGCTGCTCTACATTCCTAAACATTGCATTTTTCCTAGCTTGCTAAAAAATGAACAAAAAGTCCATTTGAGACAAACTTGTTGGACACATCATAAAACTCAGCCAGGTTGAGTTTCTCTCTCTTTTTTCTTTCTTCAAGGAATTTGATTATTTTGCTCAATTCATTTCAAAAGGGCAGCTATTCAAAAAATGAAACCTCCTCAAGTGTAAGTTTAAAGTTAATACTGGATCACATTTTAAACTGATCAGTTACTAAACTGAAGTTTAAGTTTAAATCTTTATGCTAGTTTAAAAGTTTGGTGCAACCAGAGGTGGAAAGAGTAAAATCTGTACTCAAGTACAGGTACTGTTACATTGTTAAAATATTACTCAATTACAAGTAAAAGTTCTGGTGTTAGAAATATATTCCAGTAAAAGTACAAAGTTGTCTCAAAAACTACTCAGAGTATTAGTTACTTTGAGCCGTTGATGTGACAGTCACCTCTCCAAACTAGGGCTGCAAATTTTGTGTGTTTTCCTGAACCAGTAGTTGAAAATACGGATAATCAATTAATAATTAATAATTTATAAGATACATTTTTATTTTTCTCTGAATTTTTTGTCATTTTTTTCTCATTTAAATATCCATGATTACATCTTTAATTGGTTAAATTCTTAACGGCAATTAATCAATTAATGATTAATCATTATCACCCTTACTCTGCAGGGTTTTGTTTTGTTTTTCATTTGTACGTCCTTGTTTTCATTGGCCTGTTTGTGATTGGATCACCTGATTGGCTGCTAAAATGCAGATGAAAGGTTTGGCAAACGTTGAGGAAAGGTTACTCAACTATGGTTTTAAAAGTAACTAAGTAGATTACATCTTGCAGGGCATATTTAAGTACAAGTAAAAGTACAGACTTGAAAATCTACTCAAAAGTAGATTTCCCCTAAAAAATGACTTAATTACAGTAATTTTAGTATTTGTAATTAGTTACTTTCACCCCTGGGTGCTTCATACTTTTCAACATGATTTAATCAGGTTTAAAACTTAATCCTTGTTGTTGCAACCCAGTTTATGAGGAGTATTCAATGGAAAAAATACACTTTATACTTAGATTACAGAGAGATTTCTCTTAAAGACAGATGGACACCATTACTGAAGGTACTGGGGGAACACTGGGATTAATAATTGACAGGTCATGTACTCAGGAAGACACTGAACTGCAGGTGAAACCCTGAGGCAGTGAGACAAAAAGCAGCATTTTTGTTTTGTTTTTTTGTTTGTTTGTTTTGTTTTGTTTTTATTTGGTTGATTAATATGAATATTTCCTATATAAATTGGACTGGACTGAATTGGACAATCATTATTATTATTATTATTTTACACATATTTCCCGTTTGGATATATAAACCTTATAAGCATAGTAACCCTGTGCAAAGAAACCTGTCAACCTCTGTTGAAATATTTTTGTCATAAAAGGGATGTGAGAAATAACAAATAACAAACAAGTTTAAAAAAAAAAAAGTACATATACATTCATCTAAAAATGGTGTTGAAAAGTTACTACTTCCACAACAAAATGGAGGAGAGATTACTTAAAATAATGTGATATTTATAATCACTGCCTCTTTTGTTCAGCACACTTACAAAAAGCGACGTTTTTCACTTCCACTCATGAGACTAAATAAATCACTGCAAATGAAGATACCTACAATATATTTGATCAAGTTCAGAGCTTTTGAAATGTGTGTGTTTCCATCATGCTGCTTAAAGCTGCCTCTCCACCACAGACGGAGGCACTACTGCCGTAATTTAACATGCAGATGGCCTGTTCAGATTTGAAACTGAAGAGACGCTCAAGTTCATAATGGATTCTGCTTTTAAAACCGGCCCGCTCGTCAGTGGCAGAGGAGAAGCTGAAGTGTCATTGTTGTTTCAGCTGGAATTAACTCCCATTTTTGACTCAAATTTAAGCACAGCAGAGTCACGCAGATGAACTTCTTTTCTAACAAAAGCACACGTATTATTATTCTGTGTGAAAGTACCCACCTTCATCTGACTTCTGTAAAGGCCCTGCAGAACCAAACGCTCTTCCGATGGTGTTAACAGACCGAGATGTTCTCTGCAGACAGTCCTGCAAGAAAACACACACAAACATGTCGAAGGAGACGATTCTAATCGCAGCTTGCTGCAAGACTGTATCCTTTAGGATGAACTCACAGGCACACAGGTGTCTGATCCGATCTCTGCACAGATCTGGACCTGGCAGTGCAGGTAGATCACATTCAGGTTGACGAAGGAGAATATCTGCACAGACACACGAGACGTGCTGGAGTTCCCGTTCATCAACACGTTGGTGTATTTGTTGAGGGGACAGCTGCGGAGACACAGACAGCGAAGTGAGAAACTGAGACTGCAAGTTCTTTTTTTAGTCTTTGTCTGCGGCTGATGATCTGAAGCTGTGATTTGTGTCTAGACAAACTATCAAAAGAGAATCACAAACATTATTCAGTCGTCCGTTTCAGGATTTTTATTCGATTGCTCAGCTGCTGTGACTGAGTTCAAGATACAATAAGGTGACACTTATTTCAGTCCCTCCAGGAAGCTGCAATGTTGCGATGGCAACAATTTACGCAAATTCAACCGCTCCCCATGAATTCTGCACCATCTTGCTTTTTTTTTTTCTTCTTCAATCATTGCAACTTTTTCACTAATCTGACCAAACATCAGAGCTTCCTCTGAGTTCCAACTCTTAAAAGAACACAAGGTTTGTCATGTTTCAATGCTCTGTGGACTCTGTGGTCATTTCATGGCTGCTTCTTTGTGGAACACCGCTCAGGTGCACTTAATTTACAATTAAGGCAGATTTTGTGAGACTTTTTGAATTTTGAATTTTTGAATCCTGTACTTTTCTGGTAAAACATGGAACAGAGTACAGTTTTATTCTCCCTGGAACAAGTTACCATTGATTTTTAATAGATTCTACCCCCCAAAAAAGCAACAATTTTTGCAATTTTCACTTCCAAAAAATGCCTAAAAACACTGCAACATGCATCACAAATTTTGAGAAAAGTTGTTGTGAAATCAGACATTTTAGGCTGCAGCATTCCCCGAAATAGCCTGAAAAAAATCCATGAGGGAATGTTAATTTAATTTAAATTTTATTTGTACTATACTGACTAATTGACTGTCAATTCATTGTCATCACAATTTTTTGAGACATTGCATTGAAATGAGTAACCTTGTAAAGGCTGAGACATCAAATAATTGCCAGAAATTTTGATTTTTTAAAAATTGAACCTTCAAACCTTAGACAAATAAAAAATAAATACATAAAACATAATTTACACATATGATATTTTGTTTGTATCATATTTGATAAGACAGGAATTTTATTTTCACCTTCTGATTTGGTCAACATAACATACAGATTCATGATAATCAAGGAATTGCTTTAGTGAAAATCAATTAAAAAGACAATTACTGGCAAGTGCTCACTTGCTAATAATTGTTTGTGGCATCAAGGTGATTATTATAAGAGCATCTGGCATTTATAAGAAACTCATTTTCCACGCTTAATTTATTTTAAGTTCAGCAGAATAATGATTGAGGGACTCACAGATTAGTTTTCTCATACACCTGCTGTATCATATTTGATACACACATTTTACTATAAAATAAGGTACAAAACATTAAGTAATTACAGGTTGTATCAACACATTAAATATTAATATTGAAATATTAGTAACAATATAAATCTTATTCTAAGTGTAACCTTTTCCAATTTAGCAAAGATTTTCCTGACAGAAAGATGTAACTCACTACCTGAAGACAGCCATGTTGGATTTTGCATTCAGACACAGCAGTTGCCTGCAGTGCACTGATCATCCACCAGAGGGCAGAAGACATGCCTCACACTGATAGAACAGGTTTGTCAGGAAACTATTGATCACAGTGATGTTGTAGAGGTCTCAGAAACTCATGTATCAAATATCATACAGCTATCATTGTGGGGAATGTGGGAGAAATATAAGTGACAATGTATATGGAAGGTATGAATTCAAATGACTGATTGTAAAAGAGAATATATACAGTATATATATATATATATTTGACCTTTTTCAACTCTTTTCATGGCAGCCATATTGATATAAACAACAGTATAAACACAGGTGTTTTCAATTATATTAATGAAGGTCTGATTCCATTTAGTGAGGCAGAGCCTTTCCAGTGAGTCAACATACACAACAGCAGCACTGTGACTCTGACTGACCTGAATGAAATGGAATATTAATCATTATCACTGGCAGCACCTGTGTTTACTTTAATATTTAATGTCAAAATGGCCACTGGGGGAAAAAAGTCTTCTTTGCCTTCTTGACAAAAGTTTGATGATACCGCTCTCATTTATGTTTGTTAAACATGACGCTACAACCAGGAGGTTAGCTTAGCTTAGCACAAAGACAGGAAGCAGCTGCTTCCAGAAACAAAATCCACCTACCTGCACCTCTAAATCTCGCTAATCAAAATCTAAACAGCTGCTGGTGGAGCCTTCATATTTACACCGGTAGACATGACAGTGGTATTAATTTTTCATTGAACTCTCAGCTAGAAAAGTGATTAAGACCTTAAAAACTTAGAAACTTCCCCAAACAATTTAGGTCAGTGTGATATATCATTGCAACCGAAGTTCCAACAAGCCTTATGAAGAAATTCTGGTACTGTAACATTTCATTCCTGCATAAATGAACGTTGTTATTGGTCACATATACGTATTAAAACTTTAGAAATGAGAAATAAATTAATTTGGGCTGAGTTAACCAGCCATCATATTGTTTTTATTTCCTAAAAAAAATTATATACTTCATAGAATGTGTACTGCGTCAGTAAATCATAAATTTGCAGAATTTATTTGGGGGTCCAAATAAAATCATTTTATTTATTTTTCATGACCTCTCACGGCCCACCCACAGGGCCTTCATGGCCGACAGCAGCCCACACTTTGGGAATCTCTGAATTAGGGAACAGTTTCTTCAGCTTTTTTTTAAAATTTATTTATTTATTTTGCCTGTGACCCTTTTTCTAGGTCTTAGACCTTATCACCCTGCAATCCCACCATGCTTGAAAAGTATGAAGGGAGTTTCACATTGATTATATAGAAAAAATAAAACCTATAGAAGCAATACTTTTATTTAATCTCATTATCTGGGGTCATTATTTTTTCTCATTGTTTCCGTGTTATTACTTACATTTTTTCAAGATAATTATTCCGTTATCACAAGAAAATAACTTTGTTATTCCATCATTAGAAAATGATCCTGAGAGTGACCCCTGTGAGTTCCCAGTGCTAAGGTTGAGATACTCTGAAGCAGTGGTAATAATACTGACAGCAGTGGTAAAATAATTAGTAATAACTGTAATTAAATCAACTTAGTTAGTAGCTAGCTGAAATGGTGATAGTGCTGCAGGTAGAAGCAGACCTGTTCTCCAGGAAGACGTAGGAGGAGGAGTCCAGAGGGTTTTGGGTGGGGGTGGCCCAGCATTTGTTGATAACTACTTTAATGTGGTCTGAGGAGGTGTTGAGGCTGACTTCCACCACCACGGCCTCCTGTGGGGACAAGCTGTAGTTGTAGGGTAGAGGCGCGGTACCGTTCATCAGCCGCACCATCACCTGGAACGACCCCGAGCCTATGATGACATCTTTGATCATGTCGTATCTGGAGATGAGCAAAATGTAGATATACAGCCATAAATACACCAGGGACACACTGCAAAATGATTCTTTTTAAAGTGCCAACCTGCACTACTGAAGCTCACAAAATAACATGTTAACTTGTTTGTTGTATCTGTAATAAGACCCAAGTGTAAAAACCAAAAGTTGTTGTTTTCTTGGCTGGAATGAGTTGCCAGGCAACCAGGTGCTGACAGGCAACCAGGCTAGCTGTTTCCCCCTGTTCCCAGTCTTTATGCTAAGCTAAGCTAACCATCTGCTGGCTCCAGTTATATATTTACCACACAGAAGTACAGAGCAAAAGAACAAAAGTCCTTTTCGCAAATGTCAAACTATTGTTTTATGAACTTAAGCACATTGTATAGTGTATGTTTGTGGATACCAGGTGTTGAAATTTCAGGTAAAAGCACAGAAAAACTACATCTCTACATCTATGTGTTCTACTGTTATGTTGTGTGTTTCATAAATAAATTGAAATCTTATAATGAATGAAGATATCACTGGCAAGTTTAACCTGTTACATCATACAGATGTGCAGTGTAGCTGCTGTTTTAAAGTGACAATATGTAACTATTTCAAAATCATTTTGATGCTACACTGACTTGTAATAAGGAAAATGGTGCCTCCATTCCAGCTCTGTGCCCCAAACACCTGTTCTTGCACAATGTAAGCTGGGTTGCTAAGTGTGATCTCCCGTGAGAAGTGCATAAGACTTTACACCTCTATGTCACACACCCACCAACTATGTCACTGCAAAAAGATAAACTAGATCACATTTTATGGAGAAAATATTTTCTGGTTTTCACTCTGCCTCAACTCTGATTTATGGAGTTTCCTAATGATAGCAGAGAGCTACAGATAGCTTTACTTATTGCTAAGGTAACTGCTAACTATTGTTAACTGTAGCTGCTGTTAGCCAGTTCAGTTAGCTGTGCAGCTAGCTAACTCTGTCCTGACCGTACCAGGCAAGTGTTGGTGTTTACCCTGCCAGCACAAGGAAGGAGGTTTTCAGATTGTGGGTGGAGGGGATCCAGTAGGGAATATTGGCAGAAAGCAGTACTGTAGTGGGCAATGGGAATTGGGCAAGCAGGCAACAAACTCAGAACTGGGCTCAGCCTCTCGCACATTACGGCAGAGGTGGAGGACATCACCTAAGTGGAGAAAAATCAAGAGTGTCCGAACATGACACTGTAATAGTAAATGGGGAACCAGCTTTTAGTCGTTGGTGAGGGCTTCGCAAAATAAAAGTTTGCAAGACAGATGCCAATCTGGACTTCTTGCTGTTAGACTAGTAAGTAATATAAGCTGGTTTACTATGTTTTGTTTGATGTTTGGCTGTGTTAGTTAAGTAGTTGATTTGCTAGTTTTCAATCATCAGTAATGCAATCAAAAATGCAGGTGTATATTCAAAACAGCTGTGTATAAGCGAATTGCACTAAGAAGCTGTAGGGCACCAAACCGCAAAAAAAATACCAATTCTTACATAATGTTTTAAGCGTGCAATATATAAGCTCTGTCTCAGGGCCTCTCACACATTAAAAACAAAAGATGTAGTTTGATGACATTGTAAAGTAGCGTGGGATCATGGGAGATGTATTTTCACCTTTGAACAACCACTGTAGCTGATGAAAATCTGTCTGACGTGATTCAGGCAGTAATTATGGTCATGAACGAGGTAATGTTAAACTTTTATTAATGTTGCGTTTCGTCAAGTTTGCCAACATCCTTCCTCATTCTCTGACTTATCTGATGTATCCTGTGTTTTACAGGAAGTTATAGCAGCTAGCAACTAGCTTGGAACAGTGAGCAGGAAACGCACCGACATCTTGAAAAAATTATGGATTTCTCTGTTTGAACATTGTTGGCAACAGTTGAGTAATATAATGATGTAAGTACACAACTCAACATAATATATAGCATTAATTTAGTGTTTTTAGTTTTAATGTGATAATGTTACCTATTATAGCTTTAAGAACAACTTGTTCATTGAATGATTCAGCAATGACAAAGTTCTTTATCTGCATATCTGATCTCTGAGTATTGCTGACAGCAAGTGAAGCGTACCCCATGGAGCCGAAGTCAGCAGAGATGAGCATGCTCTTCGTGTAGGCACACATGATGGGAACCTCTAGACGTATTTTGGGTGCCTGCGTATTTCCACTGGATGAGGTATAAGGATCCATGTTGTTGTACAGGGTCACAGACGCCTTGTAGTGGGTTTCATTCTGAAATACCAGATGTCGAAAGCAGTTTGGGTAATTTTTTAAAGTTAATGCACTCTAATAGTTCCTCAAAAGTTTTTCAGGGGAAAAAAAAACACTCACATGCACAAGTGTGGTGCCACACTCATTCCAGGCCACGATCAGCTGGGCGTGGGTGGTATTGCCTGCGTTGACACGACATTCCGGCGAACCAAGATATAGGGCGCTCTCCCTGATATTGGCGTTTTGAAGAAAATCCTTGGCAACTGTCACAGTGATGGCAGCAACCCTGCACTGGACTGAGATGACCCCTGGCATAGAGGTATTGGTGGCAGTTCTCGGGGCGTAAGTGCTGGTTGTAGTAGCTGCAGTGGTGGTAGTGGAGCTGGTGACGATTGTTGTAGGGGCAGAAGGCATGGATGTCATTGCAGTACTGGTGGTTGTAGGAGTAGTGGTGGTTGTTGGGACTGTAGTGGTGGTTGTTGGGACTATAGTGGTGGTTGTTGGGGCAGCGGTGGTTGTTGGTGGGGCAGTTGTGGTGGTTGTAAGAACTGTAGGGGTGGTTACAGGGGCAGCAGTGGTTGTTGTGACAGTAGTAGTGGTTGTCGGGGCAACGGTGGTGGTTATCAGGACAGTAGTGGTGGTTGTCGGGACAGTAGTGGTGGTTGTCGGGACTGTAGTGGTGGTTGTCGGGACAGTAGTGGTGGTTGTCGGGACAGTAGTGGTGGTTGTCGGGACTGTAGTGGTGGTTGTCGGGACAGTAGTGGTGGTTGTCGGGACAGTAGTGGTGGTTGTCGGGACTGTAGTGGTGGTTGTCGGGACAGTAGTGGTGGTTGTCGGGACAGTAGTGGTGGTTGTCGGGACTGTAGTGGTGGTTGTCGGGACAGTAGTGGTGGTTGTCGGGGCCATGGCGGTGGTTGTCGAGGCAGTAGTGGTGGTTGTTGAGGCCGTGGTGGTGGTTGTCTGCGTGGTAGTAGTGGTTGTGGGGGCTGTGGTGGTCGTTGTAGGGGCAGGAGTGGTGATTGCAGTGGTAGAAGTGGTTGTCATCTGTGTTGTTGTTGTCTCCATGATAGCATTTGCTGTAGAAAACAAAACACTATTATTATTTTATACATAGAATCTTTGTCAAATGAGTCTCTCTCACTATCATGCTGTAAGACAGTACCTTGACAGGCTCTTCCAGGCCTTTCTGGGTTGTTGTCTATGAACCCGTCCCAGCATACACATTCGTAGGAGCCCCAGGTGTTGTTACACATAGCCCACTGGGAACAGTCATTTTCCCCCGATGCACATTCATTAAAATCTACAAAGAGCAAAATATTTGGCCCAATAAGTCAGGCTTTATGTTACATTGAAAGAATTTCAGGCTTGAAAATACTAAAAGACCAGCAAACCAACTTTGCTCTGGACTTAGAGGTGTACCTCTGCAATTTTGTTTTGTGCTACCAAAAGTTGTAGGACTCACAAGAGTCATATTAAAAATGATCACAACTGAGGCAGCAGAGGCTAACATAGCTTGTCTTTTAGTCCCTAGTATAGGTCAACATCTACAAATGCTGCATCCTACAATTCCCACAATGCATAGCATCATTTGCTAATAAGTAAAGTGTAAATAAGTAACTTGTAAACCACAACCACCAGAGTGCACTCAGAAGCTGAAATGCTAACAAAGTGACTGTAGCTGGCAAAAAGATTAGATTTCAGTATTTCAAAGGCTTTTTAGTACCCTATATCTACTTCAATGGATTGCATAGACAAATTCAATATTGTCAGTTTCTCTCAGCGTCCTTGCTTCTCTGTACCTTGCTTTTTGGTGAGAAATGATCTCACTGAATGACCAGAAGTGACATACTCTGATATTTACAACTACGTGATTGAATCACCAGGTAAGATCATCATTTAACCAAATAAAGAACAAAACCAGGCCATTCATAGCTAAGTTAGTTTCGATCTCTACAGTTTGTCTGGACAAAGTAGATACTGTCATTTATGTGTAATGCTGTATCTACATTTGTCTTCATAAAAGTTCAGTTTTTCAGTTCGGAAGCTTTTACAAAACTTCTAGGTTTTTCATCCTGTTGGTAGTTCGTCCTACTACTCAGCAGCTTTTAAACATTTTTCTCTCATTTGCTATCAGACAAAGACAAGAGGCACCTTCACGCAATAGAAGAGAGAGAACCCATGAATTGTTTTCCAGCCTGGGTGGGCGGGGCTTGCACGCTCTGTCTCTACACCCACCTTGCCTAGTAAATGCCTGCATCTTTAGAACTCCTGTTCCCGGCTTCTAA
>JAJHUR010098786.1:0-10751 GCA_027495735.1 Lutjanus campechanus | reverse complement strand
TCTCCTCCAGGGCTGTCGTCGTGATTTGTTTCCCTGCCGCTGTTCTGCGTCTTCCTTTTTTGTACCTGAGCTGTTCTTATTCCCCCCTTTGGTCATTGTTCTGAAAAGTGATCATGTGTCGTCTTGTGTCTCTCAGGATCGACTGAAATCTTCACCCCTACTCGCCTTCTGAAGACCCTCAAAGACATGGATAAAGAAGAGCAGACCAGTTAAGAAGCTCCTGTAGTGCTCCCTCCTCATACAGCAGTAAACTGACTTCTCCCTCCCTCCCCCTCTCCTCTCCTCCCCCCTGACACTACACATTAAATATACAAAGGATATTATATATGATTCAGTTGCTGTTAAGTCATGAAATCACATCATCATGTGTTGAATCTCATGAGTGTGTTAATGTTGATCAAAGAGATTTGATGGATTTATGTTGAATGTTGTCCACTACTGTGTACTGTGAGATGTGTATTTCTTTGGAAAAAGTAACGTATGAATTAGTATAGACAGCTGGAAGAGATTCAGAGGTTATGGGCTGTAAAAGCAAACTGGTTACTGGGACAATTATTGTACTGATTTACTGTTATAACAGGACAAAGTGGTCTCTTTCATTTGAAACTCATGGATTTAACACATCTGTGTATTCACTTCTAGTGTATTCTCTCCCCTACCAATACACAACCTTCTTCTTTTATTTTCTCGGAGCATGCTATGTTTTATGTAGTGCTTTCCATACTGTAGCAACCATGCTATATATAGTACAAGTCATCAGATTTACAGTGATGTGTCTGACCTTGGAAATGCCAACGTAAAGCCACTCTGATGGTGTATTTAGCTGTAGATGAAGCATTTTGAAAGAAAAACATACAGTATAGTTGGATTGTCTCTTGTGCATTATCTCAATAGTGTTTTTGTCAGTGTGCTTTTCTCCTTTAGAGATGCAGTTTCCGATTGGTTCCCTGCGTTGGACCATCATGCTGTCATTGGTTGTTGTTGTACTGTGATTCTCTGTAGCTAGTGATCCGCTGTGTATGATGAAAGTTGTCAGTGTTATGACGAGTTTGTGCTTTTATGTCCACATCCATGAACAATACTCACCGCAGGATGTGTGTTACGCTAATAAAGTGGCTTCCATTAAACTCTTTGTCTAGTTTTTCTTTGACCTTGTTATCTCTCATGTGGATAAATTAATATTAAAGGGACCCCTTCTCTCCAATATAATGGAACTAGATGGCACTCAGCTTGTGGTTTAAACACCCCCAACCGGATCACAGTGCAGAAGGAGACGTGCATCTACTCATGGACAAAAAACACTGATGGCTTCTTCCTCAGCTGTGATGTGACATTAGCACCACTGAGCTCGCAAGCGTAGTGATACATTTGGTGGGTGTAGGCTTGTTTCCAATGTACTTCTTTTTGGTGCTTTGAGCCCCAGAACCTGAGTGCCATCTAGTTCCATTATATTGGTAATGAAGCAGACATCTCCAAAACTCTGCAGTTTACATCAAAACTAGAAGAGTGCATTCAGTAGAGTGCAGATCTCCACCAGGAGCCAAAAAATAATATTTTGGATGTAACCCTTCTGGGATTATTTTGTCATAATTAGCATATGAATTGTTTTGTGAGGTTACAATAACCTTGACCTCTGACCTGCAGAAGTCAAATCAGTTCACGGACATTTGTACCAACTTTGAAGAAATTCCCTGGAAGCATTCTTGAGATATCATTCACAGAAATGGGATGACCTGAAAATAAAATGCCTGTGGCTGTCACCAGTGTGGAGGCATACTATAAAAGAGGTCCTTCAGCATGCAGTTATGAATGTGCACCAAAAAATTCGGCTGATGGGTCCAGCAGTATTCAAGATTAGTTGTGGACAAGCTCCAGGTCTGTTGGTTGCACACAAGTAATCACATGACCCCCTCCAGCCTTATAGCAACACAGGTGGGACGAATAGTATGTATTTTGATTCTGGCTAGAACTGTCCCTTTAAATAAGAATCTGAACTTTGTCATTTCAATTTTTGAGTTTTTTCTCCACAGAACTGATCAAATACTGAAATATAGGCCGCTGAATATTTTTTAAATACACATGAAGGTTTGTTGACCCCTGGTAGGGGTCGGGACCCTCAGGATGGGAACCAGTGCACTATACTTCAGGTAGTACTTTTTTGTTGTGGAAAAATGATTAAAATATTTTACTCACGTAGAAGTCAAGTCAGTTGTATTATATTGTCATGAAATACAGTTACAGTTTGTACAGCATATGACACCCTCTATATTCAGACCATAAAACAAAATACAAAGAAATTATGAGAAGTGAAATAATTAATTGTGCCCAGTGGAGGTCAGTGTTTTTATTCCACTCACTAACCAAGCCTGCATGACCAACCAGTGCACAGTGTGCGATTATGTGCAACTTATTCCACATTGTGGTGGCTCTTTACATTATAGATGAATCTGATTTTTTCAGACTGTCCTCCCTCACTGCAGTTTAAAAGAACTGCTCAGACATGGTGTTTACTGCTTATTTCACTCCTCATATGTATTGAAACACATGAAAACACCACATGGACATGTTAGCAAGGTTACTGGAGGAGGTCTTTAATAAATATACAAGTTTTATTTATTCAAGTTAATTAAACTTTAAATTTTCTGATGAGTTGAATGAATGCACTGTCCAGAAACAACCAACAGAAACATGGTCAGCATATAAGGAGACTTTCCAGAATGCTTTGTGTGAGAGTTCAGACTTTCCTAAAACCCTTGTTTTTATATAGTTCAAAGAAAATATTTGTGTTTGCAATACACTTTAAGGTAAGTCATGATTATCAAGTACAACAGAATTAATGTTTATGTGACTATAAAAGTTTATTTGGTTTCAGTTGTTAGAAAATAACCTCAACTTGTCTTTTCAAATTCAGTCAACTTATCATTTTAAGGCAGCCCTGACACCAGCTTTTTAAAGTTAAAGTAAATGGTTTTCTTTTTTTCCAGTGTAACAGATATTTCTAAAGAAACTCACTGGATTGCACGCCAACCTCTGCTCTCCTGTGAGCCATGAGAGACGGGCATGCACTGCCTCTGTACTCTGCCTCACAGCCGACGGACAGGCCGGCGCAAGCTTTATTCTGAGCTATTTAGAGCTTAGACAGGTCTTTTTTGGCTGCGCCTGAGCAGACTGGTGAGCAGGTGAAATAAATAAAACTAGAGCCTGTGTCACGAGCACTGCAGAGGCAGGGGGTAAGAAAAGATCTTCTAATGCATCATATTCCTCGACCCATTTTCTCAATATTATCAGCATGTTTCACCCATTATAGCTGCCCATCAAGTGCAACATAATGCAAATATGCTTCTTAAACATGGTCAGTGTTTCAGAGTGATGGTGAGGCACGTTATCATTATTGGTGGCTTGTCTGTCCTCCCACATCCAGTCCAGTGATAGTTCCAGTGTGCTTCTGAATTCAGGGACTGTTCACCTCAAAATCAAAAATACATATTTTTCCTCTGGTCTGTAGTGCTATTTATCCATCTGTACTGTTTTGGTGTGAGTTGCACAGTTTTGGAGACATCAGTCGTAGAGATGTCTGCCTTCTCTCCAATATAATTCAAAAAGAAAAAAAAGTAGTTTCTTGATGTCCCTGTTCACAGCAAGGTCTGCGAATTGTAGTTATTATATAACTGTTATTATTATATAACTGTGTAACTGAATTTTTCAAATGTATTCTTCGGTGCTTTGAGCACCACAAAGCGAATGCCATTTAGTCTCATTATTTTGGAGGGAAGGCCGACATCTCTGCAGCTGATATCTCCAAAACTCTGCAGCTCACAGCAAATCTGTCAAGATTCTCAGTCATCCAGGTCCAGAGGTGAAAGTAAGCCGGAACACACCGGAACGCCATGCCGGTAAGAAGCATACAGACCTCTTCTACCGGAACGCCTCGGAAAAGCAACTTTCACCCATGCATACCAATGCGAGCCCTTTCTTTTTTCAAGCGAATTTTACCGAAATAAATGTTAAATTGATGAATACATAAAAATCATCTCCAGAATATGCCTTCTGTGACGTGTTGAACTAGGTTTTGGTGCACTGGACGAACACTATAATTTGTAGGCTACGGTACTCGCTTACCGTGATAAGTTGCAACTTGTAGTAGGCAGTCACTCACTGTAGAGTAACGTTAATCCAATGTCCACGCGTGCTGTGTTTTTTTTTTTGTTTTTGTTTGTTTGTTTGGTTTTTTTTGCAGACAACAGGGTAGTCATTTTTGCAAAATAAACAAAACAAAAATCCCCAAGTAATAAATTGTGAGGTTTTACACGTCGTGAAATACTCTGTCTCTCTGTCATGCGAGCAGCACCACTCCTTTCCGCAAACAAACACATGTGGAAGTGAGAAAACTCAATGTGTTCTTTTCATTGGATGGCTGTTTGCCTAGGTGATGGAAGGACCCCAGACAGTGCTCTCTCCCTAAAGAAGTACTTTACCTGCACTTTACCTGAAAATAAATGTTTAGCCATATATTACATTATGTGTCAGACATCTTACATTATGCACTCAAGGATGTGCACAGGATTTAAGAATCAAAGTCAGAAAAGAGCAGGCTTTATTAACATCTTTAGTATGATGCTCATTTTATGTATTACATAAAAATTTTTTGAGTTGCACAGTTCCTGCAAGAATCTTATCTTACTTTCACCCCTGTCCAGGTCATAGAATTTGTAAAGAATTATTGAAGGCAACTGGATTTGCTTAGGTTCTTGACAATGTTTCACCTCTCATCCAAGAGACCTCTTCAGTTCTAACCAACGTGGTGGGGAGTTTCAGATATTTAACCTCTGTGGGGTTGTTATAACCTTGAGAGGTGTGTGACTCATGAACTCACCCCTCCATCAAGTGAACTGTTCGGGTTGCTTGAGTAAAGGTGTGAGCGAGAGTCATTAAGGTCACTTGTAAGTTGTTGAATCACACTGCCATCATGTGAGTCATTAGGGTCACGTGACTGTAGGTGGGTGTTCGACTGCCTGGGGAGTGATCTTAGGACTGCAGTGTATGTGGCTGATAGATTATGTTCCGGACCTTCTCCTCTGTTGAAGGATGGTTGTTCCAGGTTAACAAAAATGGCTTATTTTCCTCCTCCCTCAAACCATTTGTCTTCCCTGGCCACAGTACAAACATTGCTGTCCTCAAAGGAGTTTCCCTTGGCTTCGAGGTGTAGTTGGACTGCTGGGTCCTGTCCTGAGGAACTGATTCTCCTGTGTTGTGTCATGCACTTGTGCAGCAGTGGTTTAGTTTCCCCAATGTACAGGTTTGTGGATTCTTCACTACACTAGACTGCGTACACTGAACTGTCCTGCTTGTGTCAGGGTGTTCTGTCCTTGGGGTGGACAAGCTTTTTGCCTCAGGGTGTGTTGCACAGGGATGTGGTGTTTGTTGAAAATCCTCCTGAGCTTTATAGAATGCCTGCAATGTATGGAATAACAGTGTTTTCCCTTTTGTTGTTGTTGTTTTCTCCTCTTCTTCTTCGTCTTGTGTCTTTTGATGGTTTTGATAAAGACCCAGTTTAGGTAACCGCAGCTTTTGAGGGCTTTGTTAACCTGGAACCACCATCCCTCATCCCTCCATAGAGGAGGAGGAGGTCTACAACACAATCCATCAGCCACATACAATTTAGACCTGAGATCACTCCCCAGGCAGATTATCACCCATCTACACTCACGATGACAGGGTGAGTCAGCAACTCACAAGTGACCTGAATGACTCCCACTCACACCTAATAACCCCACAGAGGTTTAATACCTCAAACCTCCAAGGAGTCATTTAGAAATGAAGAAGCCTCTTGGTTGAGAGGTGAAACATCTTCAGGAGCCTAAGCAAGTCCAGTTGCCCTTTATAAACTCACACCAAACACACAGGCCTATAATATGTATTTTTGATTTTGGGGTGAGCTGCCCCTTTAAGCATGATGAAATTCAAGCAATCTGAGCCAAAACTAGACTTCTGCTCCTCTTTCAGAATTACTTACAGCACCTCTAACAATATAGTTTGTCATTTTATGCAAACATTTGAAAATGCACCAGTGAGGAACAAGAAAACTGAACTGAGAACTCAACTCAATGTCCAGTTTTTTTTAATTTTTTTTTATTTGTTTGTTTGTTTTTTTGCAGTACTGCTGAGGGGTGAGCTTCTAGCTTTATGACCCTTTTTCATTTTCCTACCTATGAGCTTACTGCGTACATATTCCTTAATAAATCTGTCAGATTGTTCCAGCTTTTGCAATTAGGACTCCCACACTTTGGAATGACTTGCCCAAGCAGATCAGAGTTTCCAATTCTGTTTCTTCTTTTAAATTATTTTAAAAACTGACTTATAAAATGTTTTTCAGGGACATTTGAATTATTTTATGGTGTTTTATCTTTTTGTGTATTTATCCTGTCTTTTTTTTTATAATTGTAAAGCACTTTGTAACTGTGTTTAGAAAAGTGTCATTTACTGTAGATTAAGTTCTTCTTCACTAACTTAAACAATGCAGTGGGAGGGACAGTTCAGCAGCAGGAGATAAGAGAGCCTCAGCTATAATTTGCCCCAGGCCTGCTGATGGCTTAATGTGACCCTGATACTAAGCAGTAAATATAGCTGTCATTAAGTCAAACACAAAATTGCTCTGATGAAATTTAGTAAAGTAAAATTATAAAGTAGTTAATGAAGTCAAGTAGGGGAGAAGTGGCACAAGTGTAACACTTCAGAGACTGTGTCACTTGCAGACAAAATATTTCACATATGTGTACGTCTGCTCTTATTCTAACATGCAAGTTAAATCACTGAGAAAACAGATATCACAAAATTCAACAAAAATTAAACTGCAGCATTTCAAGCTGAGGTACAGTTGTATTAGAGCACTGTCCACCCCTGAATTCTAACTGACCACTCCACTATCCTCCTATGATTGGTTATCTGCCCAGTGAAAGGCAGAACCTTAATTTCAAGCAACTATTTGACAAGTATTTTTACAGGTGTGTTTTTGTTTGTTTGTTTGTTTTGTTTTGTTTTTTGTATATAGCCTACTTTTAATTTTTACAAGGTTAACATACTTAGAAAAATAAAAAATGAAAGTCATTTTGGGAGCATGTAGGATGAATTAAGGAGTCTCACAGCCCGAGGAAAGAGTTATAATTTCCTTTTGAAGACGATTAAAGCAGATATTTAAAAAATGTTACATTAAACTGTGCATACACTTACTTAACGCCTCCCCTGCAACTTGAGCCTGTACACCTGCCTGAGTGAGTTTGAAGGGAAATTCGTGTCCTGATCTGTCAGAATTTCAGATGGAATAACATCCCTGGAGAAAAGCTGCAGCAAGGTGTAGGCTATTTGTTTAGCAGTGACGTCTCAAAGGGGAAATGCTTCAGAATATCTAGTACTGTAATCACAAATTACAAGTATATAGCAATGTCCTGACTGTGTTCACTCTAATGGGCCAACAATGTCCATAGCTATTGGGCTGAATGGAACATCAATGATTGGAACTGGCTGCAATGGGAATTTGGGAAACCTCTTTTCCCCTGTTAGCTGACAGACTGAGCAAGACTGATAATACTCTGGCCAGCTGGCCAGTAAAATCCCTTGCAACCTTGTCCAGTGTCTTCTTAGACCCTAGATGACCTGCCCAGGGAATACTATGGCCTAGTTTCAGCATGTGTTCCCAGAGCCCTGTGGAGCAACTAGCCTTTCTTAGTCATGATCTGCTTTGTAGTACAGCCAGTGGTGTAACAAGTCAGCATCGGGCCCTAATGCCAGATTATCACTCCAGGCCCTGCCCATCACAATCAGATATAATATAACATAATGTCAGTGAAAGCATGCAGCTTTAAAACAACCAACCACAGTGAAATGCACCACTGTGATATAGAGGAGGAGTCATAATAGCAAGGCTAAGATATTGACAAACTAGCCTCCCTGACAAAATTTGGTGTTGGAGCATCATAACAGATTAAAGCATCATTGCTGTCAGAGCAACTTCTCACATATAAAAACTAGCTGGTGATAGCAGTACCTTTACATGGAAGAAAAACGTATAGGTTAACAGGTGACGGCGCTCCTGAACACAGATGAAAACTAACAGGTGACAGTGCACCTTAACATTGATAACATTCTTCATGTCTACATTAGAAAATAAGCAAAAAACTTGAGTGTGTCAGCTGTTAGTCAAATAAAATAATAAATAAGTTCTACTTACATCATAGGTGCACTCTCCTTAATACATCCATAGAATCAACTTGTGGCGTTCATCTCTCTGAAACTTTCTGATAGAAAAATATTTTTGGAATATTTCTTTCTCTGCTGCTTCTTATAATTCTGGCTTCTCAAACTTACTTTTGTGTTTGTATACTGCTCGTTTCTCATTTATTTGCCATCTTGACTTTTCACTAGCTAACTTTCTGATCATTTTGTATTGTGCATGTCCATAACTGCAATAACCTAGAATTCCATGCGGGCACACTTTTTACATTTTTGAACACAAAATCGCCCATTCATCCTTATTTAAAATTAGTTTAGAAACATTACAAAGATGTATACGTCAATAAACTATAAGCTTGTATATAAACTTGGTTTGTGTTATTGTAATGTTATTTAGTGAATGATATCAAGTATATGACACCATGAACTAAATGTCTTGACTGAATAAGCAACATAAATATTATGTGCTGATAAGTGGTAGTGACAGGATGTTGTTATATCGTCATATGAAGATTGGGGCCCACATCTATTTATTGGAGGCTTGTGTGTATGGTCCTTGGTCAGTTGCAGACGCTAATGCATCTGCATTACCTGCATGTAGCTCTGCCTCAGAGTACAGCTGCGAAAAAAAAAATCACAACTTTTGTCAGCTTCACAACCCTCTGGCTCCACTAGTCCTGAACTTGACTGTCCCTGCCATCTTCTGTTGCCTTCTCTGCCTCCTACATTTCCTGTGCATCTGTGAGATCTTCGTCAAAGTGAGGTAACTCTAAGAGAATATTCAGATCCTCCTCAGCTGGACCCTGAATCTCTAGCTCGACCTGAACTGGGGGCTGGATAACTAGCTCCTCTGGACACTGAACATTTTCAGCTTCCCTGCCTGGTCCCCATTCACTCCTTCTTCACCTCCATTACCTGGGTCTGTGACCTTGTGACAATGTTAACTGGTTTACATGACTGAATCAATTCCTGAAGGATGGCAATATCCTGCCTCAAGATAACCTGATGGTTAAGCTGTCTATTACTCCCACTGACACAAGGTAAATTTGCCCTGCTACTTCAAGATACACCACTATCATAAGCTCTATGGTGACCATGTACACAAGAAATATCAAGGACTGGCATCTCCAGGGGACTAGCCTAGCTGGCTCAAGCTCCCTAAGACCACGCTGACCCCAGTGGCTTACCTTGAGCAGGGCTGGACTTCTGCGGTGCCTAAAACCAGTAGCGCTTGGACCCTTGTTGGGCTGCTAGGTCTCCACCAGTTGAGCTGCTTCTGGTGCTGACTGTTACGACCTCCATACAAACAAGAAAAGATCATGGCTCAATAGGGGCAGGAGGCTGCAACATATAAAAGAGGACGCCACACCAGTATGTAACTGTTTACCCACAAGCTTTATTTGTGGGACCCAAAGTATTAAACAAAAGCATAAACAACTAAAGGGGAACAAAAAGGGGCTGGAGACCCCGGCTGAAAAGAACAAAAAGGACCAACGCAGTGGGCCGTCGCTCCCAGCGTCTCCCCCTAAACTACTTAAAACAGAAACTAAACCTAAAATAAACAAAGAGACGAATAAAGTGACTACTGGTAATCTCCAGCCCAAACTAAAACAACAAAACCCCAGCACCTAAACGAGCATGGGGAAAAACCTGCTTGGGGAAGAAAAACAAGGAGGAAGGAAAAAGCTCCTCACCATCTGTGCTGGTGTCTGTGCCATGCCCCTGTCCCCTCCTCCTCTCTCTACCTGAGTGCCGATTGCACTCAGGTGCGCAGCAGGAAGACGAGAGAGAGCGAGAGAGCGAGAGACCACGAGAGCGAGCGAGAGAGCGAGAGAGAGAGAGAGAGAGAGCGAGAGAGAGAGAGAGAGAAAGAGAGAGAGAGAGAGAGATGTCAGGCTCTCCAACCCTCTGCTGAAGACCTCTTCATTGATTTCATGTTTGGCAAGGATGGCTTCTTTTACCTCCTTAAAGTCAAATGTGTCATCTGCTGCTATGGCTACATACGCTGCTGGCGCCTTCCCCATCAGATGTGGAATCAGCTTTACTGGCCAGTCGACCTCCAGCCACTGATATGTCGCTGCCACGTGCTCAAAGGTGGTCAGGTACTGCTCAGTGTCATCCCCCTCCTCCAGTCAGGGAACTGCTACCTGCCCCCAGCTCCTACCCTTTGGCTCACTACAGGCACTGGACTGGGACACCTGCTCCTCCTCCTCCTGCTGTGGCTGCTGTTGTGTGCTCAGCTGGGGCTGACTCGCTCCCCTCTGCTGCTGCTCCAGTTCATCTCTGAGGTTATTCACTTGTATCTGCATTTGACGGCACCTTCTGTGAAGACATTGCTGCAACATGTCAGTAATTGAGTCCATGTCTGCTGGCCCTGGGTGTGCATCTCTAGGGTGCATGGTCAAGGGCACCCCTCCTGCAGTACCTTCTCCTGGGCCTTCTTCAGCAACTTCCATCCTTTGAACTTTGGCTTGATCTTTAGGTCCCATGCTATCAGCCCTCAAAGCTTTACCCCTTCAATTTGG
>JAJHUR010098785.1:2021-15741 GCA_027495735.1 Lutjanus campechanus | reverse complement strand
TAAGAGTAGAGACGAAGGAGAAAAAACTGCAAACTGGCGGGTGAGGAGGCGCACTACTCTACTGGACTGGACTGGACTGGACTGGAGAGTAACACACATTAGGCTGGAAAGGTGGAATGAGAAAGAGAAGAGAAAGTCGGGGGCACATGGTTAGAGTCACCAGCGTCTTTCAACGCCTCTTGTGCTCCTCTACCTCTTCACTCCACTCCATTTCTTTGCATTTGTCCCAGCACAATCCAATCAACAGTGATTTTGTGTCATGTGTTGGCTGGCTTCTCTGTGTCTGAGACTGATGGTATTGAAATCGATCACACTGCATTGCTGGCCTGGACGTGTGCAGCACGGGCCAAGGTTACAGTGTCCCTCTCAGTCGAAGACGTGATCATTAATGAGCCAAACCGGTTGTTAATTATGCCCTGACAAACAGATGACATTCAATTCATTTTCAATTTAGAGGGAAGATGTCCTTGATCAATGACGGGAGTCCTCTGGGATTGGATATCATCGGGGAATGTATAGATTATTTCTGCATACATAAGCCTCAATGCATGATGGGGTGTCCTGCTGTGAGAAAATAATGGACGAGGTGGTGACATGATGTGGTGTTCCTTCCAGCAAGTCCATTATTTTCTAAATCAAAACATTTCAGAGTACATTATTGTGCTTTTACCATGGACACTTAAGGCAGTAGGCTTGATTTGTGATCCACGGGGCTTAAATAAAATATTGTTTTGATTACGTGTGCACTTAAGCACTGATTAACATTGGTGGTTAGATGCTCAATTATGGCTTAAGTGTTCTGACATATAATTTTAATTCACACATGCCAGCCAATTCAGGACAAATACATGTATTCTCGTGTTAGTATATTGGGTAACACTATATTTTGTGGGTCTGTCATTTCCTTGTAATTTCCTCAGAAGTTTCCTGGAAAAAATATGTAACTTGAGATCAATTATAGAGAAAATATGGCTCTGATAAAGTTTGTGAAGTTTTGTTGTTGTGTTTTGTTTATACCTCATTTATTACTGGATATGTTGAATGTTTACTTTTGGAAAACATCCTGTTTTCTATATTCAGCTGACCTGTTCTACACTGACTAAAAGACTCCAAATGTTTTTTTCCCCCCAATGTTATGTCCCTTTTCACTTGGAAATACTTCACAATATGGAAGCTAAATACTCACAAAATACTGTTTCATCTGGACATTAATTCCTGAATGAAATATCTGTCTATTTTTATAAAGAGCGTGGCCTGTTGGATTTTAAATGCTGCACTATGTTCAGCTACTTGCTAGATTCAAAGTCAGTCTCTACACGCTTTGACAATCTCCCAGGATTTGTTGCTAAAACTAGGTGGAGCCAATTAGAGACCTGCACAGCAGAAGCAAACCAAAGTTTTTAGTGCAGCCTGTTATATTGGGGCGGTGACATCGTTAAGCCGTGTGTCTACCAAAGAGGAGGGGAGGGCGTTGTCCAGTATGGTATGTCCTTGAAAAAATGTATGGGGCATAGGTTTGTTAGCGTCCAAGAAATATTTTGCATTTAGAAAATCCCCAGACAATTAGTAGGCGGCAAGATCTCCTATCATCTGGTATGGCGAGACAAGCTAATTACTCATTTTGTCCATCTGCTGTTTGGGGCTGGGTAGTGATAGTGTACAGTCAATTATTTGTGTGTGTGTGTGTGTGTGTGTGTGTGTTTTTCTGAAAGTAGCTGCCAACTGCAGCCCAAAACAACTATGACAGCGAGAGCGAATCAAAACAGTAATGTTCTGTGTCAGAAAACCAAAACCATAAGTTGAAACATGTTGTAAAGTTTCTGTAGATTAGTGTTTGGGATCATTCTCTGTGGTTTCACTAGAAAGAGCGACACCTTTCACATGCAAGTGGACATATGATCCATACAGTAATTTAAAAAAATACTGGCTAGCTGCTTTAAATGTTTTAGCTGTGCTGGGACGACAGGTGGAAATTATCTGTTAGCTAATTTAACATCCAATAGGTCAATCTTAGAAGGTGTGTGACAGTAGTGGGGGGACGAGAGGCTTTGGAAGTGCCCTGGGAAAAGAAACACTACAAAATACTGCAGAGAGGGAAGAGGAGAAAGAGGGATGGAGAGAGAGAGAGAGAGAAAGAGAGGAACTGTCAGTACATTGCATTCCAGACTGGTTAGAAAGAGGGGGTTAATATCGTCGGGGGCCGAGTCGTCTGTCAGAGCTAGGGACCAGGATTTCTCAGAGGCCAGAGACAGAGCTTCCATCTCCGCTAGAGGGATCTAGGCAGGAAGAGACAACGGCTGGTGAGCAGAGAAAACAAAATGCACACACAAAAATAAGGACGCTACACACAGAAAAGACCTGCAGCTAACAGGAGAATACATGTTTGAAACGGCACATATAAAACTGGAAGTATGCAGCAGAGCAAAACAACAAGGAGGAAAGACAAAGCAACATTTATAACCACATGAAACCACATCTCACCTTTAGACTTTTTAAAACTGTATTGTTATTATTGTTTTGTGGGGTTACCAACAGCAGTATTATGTCAAGATACAGACACACACACATACACACACTCTGAAATGTACAACCTGATGATTCTGAAGAATGAACAAACTGTTGAACTTGATGAAAATGAGACAATAAGACACAAATAAACAAACAAGCAGACAAGAGGTGATTCATTTATATTGTATGTGTTGTAAGGGTGGAGGCTTAATGTTCACACCGGCTAAGGCCGGGTTGCACCAACAAAGGTTAATATAAGGCAGATGCTATTTGCACCCAAGGCTATTTGCACCTGGGGTAGAATAGCTAATGTGGCTATTTGCACCCAAGGTAGAATAACCAATGTGGCTATTTACATCCAGGTGTATATCGCCTGCATGACAAAAACAAGCACTCAGGTGTTTGTGGCCAACAATGTTTGTGTACCCAGGATGTATATAGCCAATTGGCTATTTACACACATTTTATTGCAAAATTAAGGGGGAATGGGTGCAAATAGTTGCCACGTGCCTATTCTCACCTGGACACAAACAGCCACTTCATTAAGGAGGATTTAATCTAAGATTAGTTCTAATCAGAGTTTAGCAAAACTAGGTCTAAAATGAGTAAATCCAGATTTCAAATAAAGCAGAGCTCAATTAAATCTAATCTCAGTTTAGTCAATCCATTTTCACTGATATACACCAAAATTTAAGAGTTTAATTGATATGGTGCTGCCCAAATTATGCTAAAATAATACAGGAAATAAAAAATACCAAATGTGTGCTGCTGAGCACTATGGCCAAATAATAGAAGATTTAAAAATGGACAAGAGCACAGTAAGGAAAAGACGGCCTGCCTGGTAACAACTGGCAGACTGTTTTAATGGAAAAACTAGGCCAAGAAGCAATATATTATAAAACTCAACCGGGTTGAGTCTGTACCTTAAAGTTCGTAAAGGAACTTAAGTATTCTCCCCAATCCATCTCAAAAGCAGTCATTTAAAGAGATAACCTCCTCAAGTGTGAGTTTAAAGTTAATACTGGATCATGGTTTTAGTGCAACAGAATTAAATTTAATCTCTGTTAAGAGTAAAAACTAAAGAAAACAATGTTTAAAGAGAGGTTTAAATGTAACATTTTTCAGTTTTAGTTTTTAGTTTTAAAGTTTGGTGGAACATGATTTGAAAAACTCGTTTTGAGTTCATTCACGTCACTGAACTGAATGCTCAAAGGTCTGCAAAGTTTGGCCTCAGTCTTGCAGTGTTTAGAAGCCTTGAGCATTGCTGGCTTCTGAGGAGCTGCTGTATATTTGGCCTCATACCTGCTTAACAGGGGAAATGCTTTCTGACAGGCAAATGGGCCATCCGTGCAGCGAGTGGCAGGGGCTCAATGGAAAACATTTCTGCTAACGTATCAGAAGGAGAGAGGTGGCCTATGGCATCTAATAATGACATCTCGAACCCATTTAAGGCTTTTAGAAGATGGGGTTTTGCGATGCTAATGCAATTGGTTAAAATTTGCCTTTAAATGAGGAAAAGAGGCGCCCAGATGCATTATTCAGTGACTCAGTGATCCATAGCTGAAATGATTGAGCCATTACTCTGCAGACTTGTGTGTAACAGTGTGATCTCCTTGCTTCAGGAATGCCTTTGGTGGGTTACTTTGCCGTGAGTGTTTGGCGAAGTAAGGATTCACATACATAAACACGCAAACGTGCCGCACACGTACATGCAGACACACAGTTGTGTAGAGGAGACAGAGCAAACTCTACACCGTGTCACTGAAGCTGCTGAACCAGACCAAAAACCTGCCAAGCATGAATGAATATAAGTGAGTGGAGACGTGAGCAGAGGGATGAGATCATAGCTGAGGCGGGATATGACGCACTGCACTGTGGTGGGCAGCGGGACTGGTTAGGGAGGGAAAAACATTCAGTATGGAGGAATGCCAGTACAAAAATGGGAATGGCTGTAGGGCTGCACGAGATGTACAAAACTGCACATTAGCACGCTTTCGCATGAATCTTACCAAATGAAGTTTTTACAGACAATGTGTGCTAAATTCCTGCACAACTTTTACTTTGAAGGCCACAGTGATTCTGTACTCTACAAATGTTATCCATCTTTAAGTCATTTAGTCTGGTATTGACTCATAAAATTTCATTTTTTCTTAAAACAAGTGGTAAATTCTGCCAATGCTGGTGAGATAATTTCACCTGTTTTCAATCCAAATCTATTGTTTCAAGAGTCAACCAAGCTCATCTCCATACTTGGTGGAGTAATTTGCTTTATTTAAAGGGTCACTTCACCCAAATTTAAAAAAAACAACAAACCAACATATTATCTTGAGGAAATCAAAAAAAAAAAAAAGTTTGTGTGGGAGCCCTTCATGGATTCAGAGGTGCTTTAGGCACTCTTTGTACTCAAAAATCACAAAAAACTCCAAGGCACTCTCTTTAAAAAAAAAAATGGTTAAATTAAATTGTTTTAAAAGGGAGTGCCTTGGAGTTTTTTGTGATTTTTGAGTAAACATATTTTCTTTATTAGCTCTGGTACAATAGCACCAAACTTTTACTGCATTAGGCAAAAACTTTCAACACCTTACTGCAGTGATTGTCCACCTTTTCATGGCACAACCTCCCACATTGGTGTTCGTGACCCCCTCAAATGTCAAACAGCTAGACCATTCCTTTTTTCTCTTACAAACAGACTCAATAAAATCTATTCTGAGTCAAATTACATAACTGGTACAGGCAATGGCAATATATAGCCATTCCCCAGACTAAAATACAGTCCTCATTTCCCATCATGCCTAGTGCTGAACTGAGTAGTTTGCTGCTCAAAATGCAAATGTTACTTTTTGTTTGTGTTTGTGTCAATTCAGAACAAAGTGGTATATGTTGCTCATTGTCATTTTTTTGTACTGGTTGACAGTTTTAACTATTAGTTGAGTAGCTGTTACATTTCTTAGACCAGCTGACAACCCCTGCCTTACTGTACGTCTATGACCCTGTTTAAAATGCATCTTGGGTGATCAGATCACAAATGGACATAGGGTGACCGGGCTACCCAATTTATGTGGGACTGCACAGCATTTTTATCCTTCGTCCCACCGTCCTACATGATGTCCCCATTTTTTATTGGTTCAGGTTTTCAAAAGTCAAACCACTGGGATAGACGCTTGTCTAAAATCTGAGCCTTTATTCAGTGACTGTGAAAAAAGTAGGAAAGGTTTTCAAGTGCAGGTTAATCTGTTACTGGCTGTGCTACCCTGCACCCAACGGGGAAAACTGCAGGTCACCAGAAGGGCACAAGTTATACAGACTTAGGCAGAATATAATGGAAACTACCAAAAAAGAAAATGAAACAGCTGCAACAAAGACGGGGAAAGTACTTTTCTATCTATTGTGCACTACCCAGAGGGCAAAGCATAGAGATGTTACGAGCAAAGGGGAAGTGTAGAAATGACAGACATAATAAAACTTTTAGAGCTCTCAATGTGTCCCACATTGTCCCACACAAACATACTCTTTGTCCAACATTTGGTTTGTTGGGATCTGGTCGCCGTAAGTGGACAGTGCCAAATACAAGTGTAAATGACCGCCAAGACGAATTGTGGTCTGATGACTCAAACCACTTGCAGAGGTGGTCCGGGACACATTACCACATATCTTTTTTCTTAGCTAGCCCATGTGAAACAAATCTGGCACTTGTCTGGTGACAGACTGACATAACAACTGTGTGCGGGGCTCCTCTGACCTTTCTATGGGAGGGACATAGGCAGTGGTGAAGTCTGAACACAAGTGGTCAGCTGGACACCTTGGGGACGTATAGTAAAAACAGTGTGAACGGTGATGTGTCTCGGCTGTCCACTTGTGTCTGGATCACTGAAATGCATTTTAAAACCAAGTGTAAGCAGGGTTTAAGAGTTGGGCTCCCAATCCTCAGCTTGAAAGGGACAGCATGTTCAAGAGAGAAAAGTCATTTTTCAACTGATCCTAATACGCTAAAAGACATAAAACATGTAGCATAAACAGGCGTCTTGAACGTTTTTCAGACCATAGCCCTGTTAGCTGATCACCTCTTGTTTGTGCTTACCTGTAGCTGCTAAGTTATCAACAGTTGTAGCATGGCTAATGTTAGCTGTGTTAGCATCACTGCACTTTTTCTGGTGTTTTCTGAGGTGGAGGTTATGTCAGAGTCTCTGAAATTACAAAGCAATATGCTTCAATAATACGTAGCTAACCAGTTTGCTGTTATGGATAGGTGGCGCACCGTGATTTAGTAGGTTGGCCAGCTCACATGACTCCATGATGATTCATGGGTAGCCAAATAAGCCAACTTATCTTTCCTAGTATGTTGGATTCATGTTAATGTGTATTTTCAGGCATATTTTCAGCCTTGAAACAACAATAATAATAATTTTGCCATGCCTCTGCAGTAACGTTGTGGACCCCCAGTTGAAGATGCAGGGTGCAACATTAATGTAGATAACAACTTAACTTTGCACTAAAAGTGCATCAGTGCAAGGAGCAAACTAAACTAAAAAATAAATAGCCACAGGTTTGTGCAAACCAGGACCTTAAGTTTACTGGTACTTTTATAATATTCTAGAAACAACAGATTCTCAGTTCCAGACAGGATGGATTCAGTTTCACCAGCCGAGGTCAATCAAATCACTGATCTGGATAATCCAAAGAGGCACTTGGGGAAAGTATTCGTATGGACTATTTCTTTTGTAGAAAGTAATTCCAGTGAGGTCTGTGGATTATCCTGAGTTGTTTCTACTGTTTAATTTCTAACATATCAGTATTAAATGCTGTGAGCCCAGCAACAAAACAAAATACCATACCAATACATTTCAAACATTGACATTCTGAAACCTGGGCTAAACCATTTGCATGGCTAGACACCACTAACTCAGAATATGTAATTTCTTCAAAATTTGGGTGAACCAACCCTTAAAAGGCACTATCACTTAAGAAAGTTCTTACATGGAACTACATTGAAAACGAGGGATATGATTGGATGTTTGTGTAAAGGAAAACAAGAATGTATCTGAAACTTTTCTGAGTTTTGTTTTTGATCAGATTAACCACTGCATTGCAGTTTTCATTTTCTTATGATTATTTGTGCAGCCCTACATGCTGAGGGTAAAATAACACCCAGTGGACGTATGAAATGGAAGGAAGTGAGTCATCATTCTGCTGATTATTGACCTTCTTTTCGGTGCTGTGCTTGCTGGGCTTGGGGGGAAGCGCGTAGTAGTGGCAGATAGAGCCAGACAGGTTGTCCATCAAACTCAACTCTCCCTCCATTGAGCCCTGGATGACCAGGGAGACCGAGTCAAACTGTGCTCTCCGCTGGACAAACTTCGATAATGCAGAGAGGACAGAAAAAGAAAGAGGAGAAAGAGAAGCATAGAGAAACAAAAGGGGCGGGAGTTGTGGAAAAAGACAAGGACATTGGAGAAGGAAAGACAGAAGTCAAGACAGAGACAGGTGGATAAATGTGGAAAGAAAGAATGGATCACAAAGAAAGAAAGGGGAGGAAAACAGTCAATCAGATAGAGACAAACAGATATACAAACAGAAATAAGACAAAAAACATCCAAGTAGGTGAACTATCAAGCTTTAGTTTGTATCAGTGCATAGCTACTGAATATACACAACATCCTCCTGACCAATATCCAGCTCTTCTGTGTTATCATTTATTTCCACAAGGGGGCACTACAACACTGCAGTAGAGCTGCTCTCCCACAGGGCTGCAGAAGAGACTGCGGCTCAAACCACACGTTTTGGAAGAGCGGCGGAGGAAGACGGATAACATCTTAGAGGGAGAAACATAACGACAGCAAGACCTCTATTTCCTATCCCCAAAAAGTTCCCCGCTGTCTGGAAATAGCTGTTGAAGTGAACAACAAGGCCCTGTGGTCCAGCTTTCCCATGGCACTGTGACCTCTCTATGACTGGCATGTCCTCTACAGGGAGCAGCTACACACACACACACACACACACACACACACACACATACACACACAAGCTGTAAACCATCCTGATGTGGGTCGGTATGGGTTACACAGAATAATAAATTTGCATATCCAGAACATTTTCTGGATAAATTATTATCATAACAACGCAATTACTTTCAAACAAGTGTCTAATAAGTGAAGAGAATGTGTCAATACTGAAAAAACAGTCAATTCTAGACACATCACACATAAATCTGTGCACTTCTATTTTGAAAGGATGCCAGAATGTGTGGTGAGTATGTCCTAATGTGGTCATATCCGCTATAGTGTGTTTACATATAGAATACAGATAGTACATTAAGACAGTGAAAGAACATTCCTTCCAAGAAATCCATTATTTCGCATGCCATCCGGCATGCTCAGCGTCTCTCAGCACGGGCAGAGAATTAACTAATGGTTTGGACCGGAGTCAGAACTAATGACCAGAGATGTGGAGGGGGGTCATCTGACTGGCTGCACAGCCTGGCCCCCAGCGGGAAGTGACCTCGGAGCATCTGTCATGTCACGCAGGACGCTGCGTGGACCACTGAGAATCGAAAGATCTTACCCAGACATTATCCAAATGTGTTTCTCACTTTTTTTTATTTTTATTTTTTTTGTAAATCTCACCAGCACTGAGACAACAGTGTGATTAAGGCATTTCAATGTATCTATAAAGTCACATAAATGTGACACAGGGTTATTGCAAGTACAGGAGTTAAAGAATCTACATTACTCTGTTTTTTTCTGAGTTAACGTAAAGGAAAAAAAAATTGTCTTTTACAATGATTTCAATTCCTCTTTTTGTTGTATGACTTGTGGTGTAACTCAAGGATCACTCCTTGAGCCATTTTTTTTTAAATTTATATCAATGATATATGAAATATTTCTGTCTAAAGGCCTTTACACACACACACACACACACACACACACACACACACACACAGCATACTCATTTGGTATTCTCCCCACAAGCTGTCTTTGAAATTGTTGCATCTGTTGAAATTTTTGAAAATTTAAAGTGGAGTTCTGTGAAACAAGTGATCCACCATGTTGAATGTTTTGAATGTGATGCTGTCAACAACAGCAACATGCCGTTTTAATTGGTCAAATGTGTACATGTCTTTTGAAAGCTTGTATTGACTGGATACAGGTTCAAAAAATATTATTAACATGCAAATCAACTGCACGAAAAAACAAACATCCAGTGTGCAAAGGCCTTAAGGTATTATTTGCAGATGACACAACTGTTTTTTATTCTCAAAAAGACCCTGGTAAATAACTCTTAAATCAAGAACTCATTAAGATGGTAAGATTGTTTTTATCTCCCCATTGTTATCCTCATGGATTATCTTTGTAAATAGCCGACTAATCATTAGTTACTTGATTACTTTGTTTATTTGTATATATGGATGTCTGCTAATGTGTCCAATGCTTATCCTTTATTTTTTGTCTTCTTTTTTTCCCTTTCACTTTTTTCCCCCAGCATTTTAATGTATTTTTCTCCTCCTCTAATGAATTAAATTATGCACTGGAGAGTGCCTGGATCAAGCCCTGCTGAGGGTTTTTTGCAACTCTCCATCAGTATATACTAAGTTGTATCTTTTCTATATGTGTGACTAAATAAATATCAAATTACATCAAATCCTAAGGGATATCACAATGTATCAGTAATAACTAAATAAACTACTATTGGGATTTACAAGGAAATATTTCAGATTGTTCACATTGTTTTCTGTTCTTTGTTTTCAGTGAAAGTTATGTATTTGAGAACATCTGATGAGCCATGGTGAAAGAATGTTTTTAAAATCACAATCATAAAGATAGTGTGTACACATATAAATAATATAAAGATCAATCACCTCCAGTGGGGGATCCAGGGATGAAGCGGGGTCTGCTCTGATGTTTACAGAGTCTCTGGTTATATCAGCAGTGGGTGAGTCCATAGGACCGTCCCTTTCCCGCTCCCTGTCTCCTCCTCCGGCGGACCTCCAGGGGGAACCCCCGGAACTCGACCTGTCCATGCCCGGTGCCTGAGGGTTGAGCTGGGGTGACCTTGCTGCCATTTCTGCCGCTTCCGCCTGCAACCTGGCCTCCAGCTCCAACTCTGCCTCCATCTCCTCCTCCTTGGCTTCCTTGTTGCTCTCCTCCAGGTGCTTCATCAGGACAGCAATGACAACGTTGACCAGGACAAACTGAGCGGTCAGAACGAAGGAGACGAAGTAGATGGGAGAGACCACAGTGTTGTAGCAGGTGCTGGTGTCATTTGCACAGTCCCTTAACGTGTCCTGGGCAAAGTGTGAAAACATGATATGAGCACATTGGCTAAAGTTTTACCATCTAACAACCAAACATGACATTGACACTGGATAATTCTGCAAGACCCTGGATTACGTTCAATATAGTGACTGTTTTGAATGCCTGATGGTAATGTTTTCTAGCTATACTAGCAGCTTGGTTTTAGGGATCTCAAAGCCGGTCACTTAGTCTCAAATATCTCAATCATTATTGGAAGGAGTGCCTGTTCACCCTGCTGCTGTCTGGAAAGAGATACAGAAGTATCAACTGCCAGACCACCAGACTACAGAGCAGCCTTCCTCTGTAGAAGAGCTCATTCTGAGGTAACAAAAACACAACGATTCTTATTTTCAGGTGATTACACTGATGAAAACGTATCCAACACAACAGACCTTTAAAAATGATCAAAATCAATATGAACTGCAGTGAAACATTTTATTGTGATAGATTTTGCAGCCGTATCACCCAGTCCTAACTGTATTAGCAAATGTTAGCATGCTAGCATGATAAAGTAAGATGATGAATATGGTACCCATGAACATTGTCACTGTGAGCATGTTAGCATACAAATGTTAGCATTTAGCTAGCACAGCCTTACAGAGCTGCTAGCATGGGTGCTATATCCATGCAGGGATCATTTCAGCTACAGTATGATTCAATTTGGGGAACGATCATGAAGATGGAACAAGTGCCCTAAAAATGGGATGTAAAGTCAGTTCTCTGGTGTGAAAGTCAGATGCACTATTCTGCACATCCATCAGCACGACCTCCACACTCTTACTTTCTGCCTCATTACATAAAGGGCACAACACTACTACTGGCACCAAACATTGGCATTGAATTTAAGTGCGTTGCATAATTGTCCAATATAAATGTGATTTGTAGAGATACTGGCCTGAAATAGAACATAGAGACATGACAAAAAACATATAAAAGTGTTGGAAAGTAAGATTAGTTATTTTAAGCTAACTGGCAACTTAGTTTATGAACTGTCTTTGAGCCAAAATGTGAACAAATGTAGTGCTAAAAGAGTTCAGGTGGAAAAGAATCAGCTTTTGCAAATACAATGGGGAGACGCCACACTGATTTGTAGTCATCTGAAAAAACTGGGTAGGTTAGGTTAACTTTAAGTATGTGTGTGGATGTTTTTAGGAAACAAATATTGTAGTGTTGGTTTTACCTTCATTATGCCATTCCAGTTGTCTCCTGTGGAAACTCTGAAGAGCAGCAGAAATGCCATCCCAAAGTTTTTGAAAGTGGCATAGCGCCCCAGACCTTCACATGGGTGCAGCTCATCGCAAACTGGGGAGACAAGGAGGAGCAGGGAGGCGATGAATGTCCAGACAGTGAAAGAGAGACATGTAGGTAGAGTGATATAGGTCAGTGATGATAACCACATTACCACGGTCATTTCATGCCTACTACATGGTTGAGCTCATTACCATTCTCACTATGTTTAGATTTGTGCATGGATCTATTATTAAAATGCTTCTGAATACTTCTGACCTGAGCCAACGTTGTAAAGGTACAATGCAAGCGTTGGTGCTAGCATTAGCTTAACTTTAGCCTTTCCTGCTCAGCTTTGTTTGGGGCTAACCACCTTCACTTTTCAGCAGTTTGGAAATAACACACAAGACTTTTCTTAGGCTTAAGAACATGTTGATAACATGAACTGTACATTTACTGCCAGACTGACAACTCATTAATCTCCTCCACTAGTAGCAATGTCACTCATCTGCTGCCCACTCTACCTGACTTGCATGCCACACACACTTAAGTACGGCCCTATTTCTTAAAGGAGCTATGCTACTCTTATGACAGTATGCTTCCAAGTCAGTCCAATAAAATGTAATTATCAAGGCAGCTGCGGTAAACCACCATCCCACAGGGATAGGCTGCTTTGTCACGGCAGTCAGAAAAAATCCATACTGTCACAGTCCTAGATAGACAGAGACTTTCATGGCTTTTTAGTTGTCACAATATATGGCATTACAAGGAAATAATAATAATAACTATTACACTATTGTACTACTACTTGAAAGCTACTAGCTTCAATTAGACATTAGCAGGAGAAATCAATACAGTATTTCAATAAAATATTTTAGAAAGCAATTTACATCAGATAGTTTAAACCCACAGAGGGGAGAACTGAATACTTGGTGCATGCCTGAATGGTATGTATGTGTGTGAATCTTTGTCTGTGCTTTGTCTGGTTTGCCTGTATGCATGGTGCATGTGTCCTTACTCAAGTCACCAAATAGCTCCACTCCCAGCGCAGCAAAGATAAAAAAGAGGAGCATGAAGAGAAGACCCAGATTCCCCACCTGCAGGAAGACAACAGGAAGAGAGAGGGATTAGTCAGAGGAGAGAAATCTGTGGCAAAATAAACCAATAATAAGGGACAATAAACAGCTCATTCCAGTGAGAAAATAAAGAGAGGGCCGTGACGAAGCAGCCAAGAGAAAATGTAAGCTCTGACCATTTGCTAAACCACATCCCGAACAGCAATTGACCAATCATAGCTTAGCAACTAGAACTGGGCACAGCAAGCCTGTCAAGCTTTGGATTTCCCTGTGAGTTGAAGTGGTGAGCATGGGGTTGCAGTAGGAGAGATACTCAGAGTTTGGACGGCAGTTTCTTGTTTTTATCCTCTCCAAAACCAGAAAAACAACACAAAAATATAAGGAAAGGATTAAGAAAGTCTAATGAAGGCTGCAAATGTTAGCATGTCTGACCAACTAGCTTATTGCCTGGAGTAATACACTTCTACTTTGTACTATATTACTTTGGGGTTCACAGATTACACTAAACAAACCTTCACCCCATTGAGGACTAGGTCATCCACTACATACACTATTTCCTCACTGTGTGTGAGCTGTTCTGGGACACTACCAGAGACCATGGTGACCAGACAACCCAGTTTG
>JAJHUR010098784.1:15526-31008 GCA_027495735.1 Lutjanus campechanus | reverse complement strand
GGCTATGAGGAACTATGTTTCAAGCACAGGTTGGTAATCAGGCCAAGAAATGAGCATACAATGAGCATGCATCAGCTGATGCATCACATTATCGTAAACATCTGGAGAAAGTGCCACAGTGCTACAGGCGAAAGCTTATCAGTTAGGTGAACTATGGTAGTGAGAAAATGCCAAAGCAAAATAAATATAGTAACAGAGACTTAAAGGGGCTAAATGCGATCTCAATTTCACCGCTAGGCTGGCAGCTCTGGTCTGCATCAAACCAAAACTGGCTCAGGGGCACACACCCCCTTCCCGCTCGCCTTCCTCTTGCTCTCCGTCTGCTCCACCCCCTCTACCTGCGTGTTTTCAGCACTTCAAGTGATGAAACAGCTGACATGTTGCTGTCGCAAAGTGAGCAGACACACCTCCGTGACCATGGCGCTTTTGAATATGGGGGCGGGGCGGCGGTGGAGGAGAGGAGGAGGGGTTTACATGCACGCGTGGCCGGACCGGCTTACCAAAACAGAGGCTCGAGAACAACATACACAGAGGGCGTGTCACGTGACTCTTTACTCCAGAGGTCAATACACCACTAGTTGTGTACATAGTAAAATTCCTGCTAATGAGGCTGTATTTCACATTTAGCCCCTTTAACAGCACAGGAGCCTAAACACAGAGGGTGAGATAAGAAGTACAGGAGTGAGTCAAAAGGAATTTCTATCGGTGATGGGACCTCAATTTAATGTAGACGTGTGCTGGTATTCTGGTTCTACTATAAACTAGAGTTGAGAAACACTGATGGTAACATGGTGACAGTTTTCATTTTCATTAGCAGTTTTTTTTTGTTCACAATGGAGCCCCTCAATAGAGAAGTCGCAGTGGGGCTGGCGAAGCTGGCTCCTTAACTATCTGTGCTCACTGTTGCAATGACGGCAGATATTCTCGATATTCTAGTCATTTAAACTCCTGCTTCCATTCATTCCCACATTTTTGTTTATGTTTTATTTTACTAGCCTGTCTTTTGTGTTTATGATTCTTCTCTAAGGCCCGTGCTTGCTGTTTGGCTTAGTAAACGCATTCTTCAGTAGCCTGGACATATCAGATTTAGCTGGTGATGAGTAGGCCTACTGTTCACTGTTTTCAAAGAATGTTACTGATAAAGTAACTGGAACACAACTTTATTCTGTGCTTATTTGTTATTTTACGTTGTTATATGGTTTAGCAGTGATGTGTGGAATTCTACCTGCAGACTTGAGTCTCTACTAATGGCGGTGACCACACATTAACCTGTGACAGCTGTCTCATGAGTGAGGTCAAATGCAGGTTAAAGATGTTGAAGCGTGCAGAGTCTCATGTGTAAAAGGTTGTAAATGTCAAGACTAATTTCTAATAATAGTGTAAAGTTAATTTTATCCTTTACATCAGTTAAGTTGAAACCCTTTAACTGAAATGAAAATACCTGGGTAAACATTTGTGAAAGAACACAATTCCCATTTACAAGTAACACAATTCAGGAAACAAATTTTATGTTAATAAATTCAGTGTCCATAAAGATGCATAAAATTTTCAAGGACATATTTTTCAAGACCTCTGGTTCCCATAATTTTTCTTTACTTTACTTTTCAAGAGGAGATTAGGAATGGATTTGGAAATTTTCTGGCCTTTTTGGACTTAAACTTTTTCTGGCCTAGAACCTTTATGGATATAAACTATAAACTATTGCGTTATTTTTACTTATAATTCTGTAACTTTTTCTAGTTTTGTTTTTGCTTTTTTAGTACAGTTATAGGCATATCAAATTTTTACTGCTGTTTTTGTTCTGTTTTTGTTGTTTGTTTATTAAATATTTGTTTTTTGCTTGCTTTTCTGTCTCTTTTGTTTACTTGGGTATATGAGGGTGCAGGGAAAGGATGGGGGAATATGAGGAACCTCAGTGTACTCTGTTATACTATGTCTATCCATTGACGTTGGTTATGGTGCACTCTTTAGAAATAAAAGATGGGGAAAAAAGGCATTTAACTGAAGATTGTCCCTTTTAACCTTTTGAGCCAGCCAACACTGATATTGTAGTGTTTTCAGTATCCCTTTCACAGATAATGACAGCCAATAATCAAACCATTTTTATTGAAATGTTTCTCTTGTATTTGTGATTCATCATAGAGGAGCTCAATTGCCTTTTAAAATACAATGCAACTAATTACTATGCAGTCCAAATAACAAAAATACTGGTGCTAAAATATTCTGTGAATACTGAGGTTGTCATTTTGTGCCATTAGTGTCATACATGTCGTTATTGTTTCATTTCCACTTTGTTTTTTTTAACTTTTAGACTGCATGTTTCTATGACCCTGTTTTGCTCTATTTATATTCTCTGCCCTATTAGTACTGTATTTGCTGATGCAATGACTCAGTTTCCCCACAGGGATCATTAAAGTTTCATCTAATCTTATCTTCACTACTAGAGTTACCATGGAAGAGTGTGGCTGCGTGGAGTTAAAGGCAAAAAGAGCGAGAGGTCAACAACTTCAGTAGCAGATCAGAAAAGGTTGCAGGACTGATGCCAGCTGGACTTTTTGTTCTAGACCCTTTTAGTGTTTAATGGGACCTTCTGCTTAGCCAGAATGGACATTTGGGACATCTGAAATTGATCCCACTGTGCCAAGCAAACGGAAGCGGTGCCAAGAAAAAGATTGTTAAGTGTTTTTAGGCCAGGGCCAGTCGTAATGTAATCCGTCAAGGAGTTGCCCCGCAGGAGGATATAGTAGCTGCTCCAGAGAAAGAGTCAGCACACCTCCAGCTTGGCCCATTCACATCTATTTAAATTGTAGTTCACTGATTAAAGGTGCCGCAAATAGCATTTTAGAATCAATTGATCATCAGCATCATGATGCGAGACATTAGAGGCTTTAAACAAACACTATCCTGGCCAGCAGACTACTGCTTCTATACAGTAGCTTGAATTTTGCACTGAACTTTTAGATCATACTTGGTCTTTGTCCTCTTTAATCATAAAGGGAAAAAATGTGCTGCAACAGGATGGGAGTTATGGGAAACATGGTCTTGATTTGGTGAAGCACTGTCACTAACCCGACAAATATCTAAAACATGGTAAGTTTGTGAAATTTCTATTGAGGTATTAATGTGACAAATTATACACTGAAATTTAAAAATGATGGGGTGCCCTGGTAGCACAGGTAAAGCATTCCTTTGCTGCATGTTGTCCCCCAGCTCCTTCCCCTGTTTCTGTCCTTCAGCTGTCCTGTAAAATACCCACCCACACACACAAGAACTTTAACAATGATACTGTTGCACCTTTAAAGGATATCTCTAGTTGTATAAATCTTTTCTTCAGACTCTGCAAGAAAGCAAACAAGGGCATTTCCCAAAATGGCAAACTATTTCTCCATAGTATAGCATTTTTTATTTGTTGTAAATTGGGTGAACCCATGTTTTGATGATATTTATTTTGTACATATGCAGTTGGTTCAAGAGGTCTTTTCCTTTATGAAAATCTATAAAAGTATGGACGAGTGAGTTGCTTTAACCCCTTTCACACATGCACTGGAACTGTGCATGTGGAGAAGCTGTATGCGTGAACGCAAATGTCAGCATTAGTTGGCCCGGACTGAACGCTGCAAGCCCCCTAATCCTAAACCCTCTATTATATTCCTGAACAGACACATAGATTAACAGCTGCAGACCCCACAGATAGCTATAGTTCTGTTTATACTACTTTCTGGATGGAGTCCACTTGTACACTGTGCAGCTGCTTGCTTGCTTGTCTTCTCCTCTTCCATCATACTTTGTTAATTTTAAGACACTGTTTGTATTGATATCAACACAAAAACAGTCATCATTAAAGATGAGTTCTACGCCTCCACTACACGCTCTGCAGGCGCAGCTCTTTGCCTAAAACATTGAGATTATTTCCAATATGTGACTGACTAGGACTATGTCTGCTGCATGTGTGAAAGGGCAAATCTGGATGATGTCCCGACCTGATTCTCAGGTTATAGTTTGGAGTGCATTTATGAAAATGGCTTTTGAGTCCTGTAAGCCACTACCCCTAGTGACCCGGGGCCAAAACCCAGACCACAGTGACTGCACACATTGTCATGTAAATAAGGAAGAGATTAGTCTGTTACAAAAGGGCCCACAGACAAACAACAACAGTAAACAGCACGGGATAAATAGTGGCCAGATCCAGAGAGGCCGAGCAAGAGAGCAAGGCAAAATGTAGAGCGAATAACTTCATTCACACACACACACACATGCCTGCATACAACAGCGGCAGTGGCAGCGGGCGGTGTTTAATATGCTGAAGGAGATTGTGCGTGGTATTGGCTTTTGGTAGTGTGCAGCAGAGGGAGGGGAGTGAGATGGATTGGTGCAGGATCCCTCTCTTAAATGTTTAAAGAGTATTCACACAGAGCCCAGAGGAAGCGAGAGGGAGAGGGAGCGTTATGAATGGAGAACATTAGGCGCTGCCACAGCCGCTGGCAAGCCAGAAAGAATCAGTGTGTGTGTTTCTGCGTGTATGCTTGATCGGAAGTGAGGGTTTGAACATTTAACTCTGTGTGTGTGTGTGTGTGTTGTGAGTGTGTGTGCGCGTGTTGGAGACAGAGTTTCTTTCAGGGTGTGTGACTGTGCTGCAGTAAGAAAACTAAATCAACACAAACTCTAAAGAGCTAAAGCTCTTTTCTTCATGCTGCACTTTCACTTTCTCCTTCACTCAGTGGGGGCAAAATTGGCTTGAAGGCGTGTGTGAGTACTTTTGGGTTGTTTGCATGCTCCTTCAATGTCATTACACTCCACAGGAGCACCTGAGAGTATCGAGAGTGTTGGATCTGTTGGCAGCTCACTTTCCAAGTGCTTGTGTTTGTGTTGGGGAGTCAAGATGGCCTCACCCCAAAACTTACATGACATAAAATCTAACAGAAAAGTTTCCCATTGGGAGGAAAAATGCTTTCAGATATGAAAATGCTGAAGATGTGAATGATAAATTATGATAATAATTATGAATTTCCAAGTCATAGTATCTTCTGTTGAACTTTTACCACCCACTCTTCCACCCACAGGATGCTAGCACTACAGAACTTTTTTAGACCGTTAGTGGTACGAAAAGTTATATTAATATGTAATTTATACATTGATGGATAACTTAAAAATAATCTGGATAGGATGTATGGCAGAATTATGGCAAAAACTATAACTTGTAAAACTAATATTAAGAGCTGATTGTGGACTTTCAGCGAATAATTGTTATAACAAAAACCTATTTGAAGGCAGATATCTACTTGTGTTGATCAGTAATTACACATTTAAGTAAAAAAAAAAAAGTGGGGTTTCCCAAGGCTCCATTCTTGGGCCTCTTCTGTGTAACATTTATGTGCTCCCACTAGCTCAGATTACTGAGAACAGAAACGTATCTTACCACAATTATGGAGATGACACAGTTTATACAACAATATCATCAAATGACTACAGTACCAAAATTCACTGAGCACATTGAACAAATTGGGTTTAGAAATGTACGTTCAATACTATAATGGTGTCTTAATAGGTTTCTCTAAAAAGCTGCAGCTGATGTCAAAGACAGATTCTACAGTTCTCCAAGAAGTCCAGAAAAGTGGAACACATCACTCCAGTTCTCAGAGCTTTTCATCGGCTTACTGTTCATCAAAATTCTTACGTGTCATTTTATATCAGAGTGTATGTCTTCTAAATCTTATCTTAATCCCTTTTTATATGTTATACAAAGCATTTTGAATTGCCTACTTGTTGAGAGCTGGTATACAAATAAACTTGCCTTACCTAAACCTGTAAGCACTGACACACTTGTTCCCATTCAAATTTTGTACACTGGGAACAACTCAAAATATAGAGTTTTTTTAAATCACTGTGAAGAAACTAAAGACATGCACCTAGTAGCAAAGATACACATTTGTGCTCCAGTACAGGAAACACACACAGAGGTTGAACAACAGCTGTATTTACAATCAGACCTTATGCAGCGACGTACGCTCCACCAGCTGGAACGGGGCAGGGTCGATCTTGCAGTTGTTGAAGTTGACCTGCTCATCAAGCTGCATCTCCTCCCACTCTGCAATCTGCAAAACACACAGAGGAGAGAGTTTGGTGATGAGAGATAAACATCACTGAGGAATTGCTGACAACACAAAGAACCAAAGAGAGGCGCCTTTGCAGACTGTGTAGTATTGATCAATTAATAATGAGCTAATCAAATAAACTGTATCATATCCAATTATACCAGAGGTAGATGACCCTGACTTGACTTGCAGCCTGGCTTTGTTGCACAAACATGTATTTTTTGACTATAAATCTTGGAGTGACACCATGCATAATAGATGCTGCTAACAGACAATGTCTTTATGCTTTGTGTCAGTCACTAATCAAAAGCCAAAGACATCAAATCATCCCATACCACCTTCTGAAAAATCACCTCCCTCTGATAGTCAGTCAATGGACCAGGCCCCACACTGAATGACTCCATAAATCATAGGACACCTACAACGACGGAGGGTGAGGAAGGTGAATTGCGAACAAGGAAGGGAGACATGGCGAGAAGCGATGACATGGCAGACGTATGAGAGGTGAACAATGAGTGATCCCAAAAGAAAAAAAAAAAACAGGGTACGGGGGAGAAAGTGTGAGGAATGTGCGTCTGACAGAGAGGAAATGAGAGGTACTGTTGATGGATGAATTATGAATGATGTCATATCCAAAAATATAAGACTCCAGGGTAATCGGCCTGTCTGGGGATATTGAGGAATCTGAAAAGCCAGGTCTGTCAAGGTTGGATGTCATCAAGTGGAAGCTGAGATTGAAGTTAGAAAAATATAGGTGCTTGAAGACTGATCCACACACCAAGAATCCAACGTGTTTGATAACTGATATACAGCATTAGGCAGGTCATATTCTATGATTTTCTGATTGTCAACCAAAACCAACAATGGACTGAACCTAATAACATATATATTTTGCATGTATCTAAAGCCTGATATAACTTATTCTTCTGGACCCCAGAGTGCCAATGTTGTCCAGAAATGAACCATAATGTTGCGCTGAGTAACATGTTTCAGTCTGCAGTCTGTTACTGCTAAATCTCACATACACTGTACCGCTGAAAATAGTCCCTGACAAAAACACTCCTTTCTGCTACTACTCCTCTTTGAGTTAACATTTGTTAAAAACACCAGCACCAACACTGAAAAAAGGTTCTCCATTTGTTTTCTGAGTGAGTCAATAAGCTGTCCACCACTGTATAAAAACATAACTTGTGCCATAACTTACTTATTTGTTTACTTCCAGTGTATAATTAAGAATTGAAGGATAGGCATCCACTTGTTTCAATCAGTAATTACATATTAATTTAAAAAATGACATGGAGTGCTCCAAGGCTTCGTTCTTAGGCCACTTCTGTTCAGCATCTACACAAAGTATCTTAGCATAATTATGCAGATTACACACAGATTTATATAACAGTATCACCAAGTGACTACACTCCCATATAATGCCATTGCTGTCTAAAAACTATTAAAAACACATCAGTGTGTTGCCATGAACACACTGCAGTTTATTACTAAATCTTGCATACACTGTCCTACAGCTGGAAATACGTGCTAAAGCAACACACTGGATTAATCTGCTGCTGGAAACAGTCCCCAACAAAAATACATTTTAAGTAACATATATTAAATATTTGAATAACATTTGTTTTTTTTGTTTTTTTCCCCAGGAAATTACTTAGTCAATGAGAACCAATTCCCATGAGTTCATAGCTTTTTCTCAGCATTGGGTAAATTAAAAATATAAAAAATAAATTGATCTAACAATAATTTAGTGCCCCCTCTATGGCAACTCTGAGGGCCCCCTAGGAGTCGCAGACCCCCTCTTGAAGTTCCAGGCTCTAACTGGGTGTAAGATGTAAGGTGTGTGTCTGTTGTGTGACTGGCTGGCTGTCTTACCTCTCTAATAGTCATGTCATCCTCCACATCTCCATCATCCTGCAGACAAGAAGCGACAGGAGAGCGGTCAGCACACAATACAAAGATATTCTGTGTGCACACGAAACACATTAAAATGAAGAAATCAAACATGTACAACACAAATACACAACAGTAAACAGTAACAGTAAATGAATGGTAGATAAACAATGGTGTCCAGTAGGTTATTATCTCAATAAACATTTATTTCCACTTTTTAACTGCACCCCCAGCACTACATCTGTGCACAGAAGCTAAAATAACATATTGAAAACACATAATCACCCATGCACCACATCATAAGTGTTATTCAGCGCCGCCGTCTTGAGACAGATGGACAGAAATGGAATGAGTGACTAAAGGAGCGACTACAGTACATTTAATGAGTGCGGGGGATGTGATGTATGAGATGTCAGAGCAGATGATCATTATAATGATGGATCTGCGGCGCACTCTGAGCTCACGGCTCATAACTGACAGGCTGCCGACACTGTTTGACAAGCTGGAGTCAAACTAGCAACCCTGAGCTTTGCAGACAAGCAAAGACAAGCAATTCTGGATCATGGAAATATATACAGCCGAGTGTGTGTGAATTCTACCGCAGGGTGTGTATGCAGCTGTGTGTGTGTGATGGGCTGTGAAATACAATTTCAAAGTGTTTAGTCATGTGCTTGTGTACAGGTATTTACTTTCTCAGGATTGAATGCAGAAAAACATGTGTGTGTGTTATAGAAAGAGAGAAAGGCAGAGTGAGTGTGACCCAGGGGCTGATGGAAGCCCTGAGCTCATTTATCCTCATCGCTGCGGTGGCCGACCTGTCTGTAACCCTAGCAACTGTTGCCGCGGGGTAGGAAGAGGTGCCCTACTGTAGCACTATGCAAGCAGAGGCCAGACGTGCTTGGAGTTGATGAGACAAACCAAACACACACACACACACACACACACACACACACTTGAACATGCACACCTACAGCACTTTATCTCTGCTGTCTCACTGATCATTCTGCCTGTCACAAGGGCACTCTGAATGTTGCTGAGACACACTGTTGTTCCAGGGGTAAAATGTAAACTAAAGAAAAGGAGGAGATCAAATCACTTTGGTGTGTGTTTTTGTGTGTCTGTGTGTGTTTGCAGTAGGTGTTTTTGAGAGACAAAGAGAGAGAGGTTGGACAGTGCATGTACAATAGAGTGATTAGCTGTTCTATGAAGAGAGCAAATCTCTGCTTCTAGATACATAGCAGAAGTGTCTGTATCTGTCTGTGTAAAACTGACATAAATATAAGATTGATGCCGTGGCTCCACCTCCTTCCTTCCAAAAATAAAGCCTAAATATCCCAGATACAAGTGCAAGCAAGGTCAGATGTCAATCATGGCAGGACCCCCCCTTTTGTAGCACCAAATAACAAGTTAAAACCAAACTGATCATAATAATGACCACTTGTGCATACATCAATGGGATAAAACTACCTAAAATGACAGAAAGTATCTTTGTGAAAAATGTATTTGACATGTACTTTGATGTTTTAGTTTGGTCTAATCTATTAACATTTGGGAGGCAGGATTTATGAACTATTCTGCAGCCAGCCATCAGGGGGCGATCAAGATGTTTGGGCTTCAATTTTGGGGAGCTCTCATGTTGTCCATTTTAATTTACAGTCCCTGGTGTGGATGTGTATTACCTATGTTTTGGAGACAAAAATCTGTTTACACACTCACACACAAATGCAAGTCCCCATAACATCAATCATAAATTTCAGGGTGAAGACAAGGGTTAAGTTGGGTTAGGTTAGGTTAAGTGAAGTAAATATATCTCGATGACTCTCCCCGTGCTGGTCCAACGACTGGCACAGTTTGGGATGGAGAGTCAAAGGCAAGGCACTGGCCAACGCATGTTACTTCAGGGCCTCCGAACAGACACGAGCCCCACATGTGGCAAATCAGAATCAGGTCAGGAAGGCAACAATGTGCATGAGCAAGCTGGATGAGAGAGCTTAGGCAAGTAGCGCTTATGGGTAGGGTTAGGGTAAGTCTCCAGAAAATGAATGGAAGTCGATGTGATGTTCTCTGCACTGATAGGAACAACACTGTGGGGACATGCCTTCCTTATGAGGACAAAACACAAGTCCCCATAACATAAATAATAAATTTCACTAAGAATATTTGATTTATGGTTAGGGTAAGGTTAGGTTTAGATTATGGTTATGTTAGGGTAAGGCATTGGTTCCCTACCTGGGCACAAAATTCATGGGAGGTCCCCATGGCTTTGTCTGCTCTGACATTGCCAACATTAGATTTGGGGCTCAGCATTTTTTAGATAAAAGTAGGGGTGCTCCAAAGAAAAAAGGTTGGGAACCACTGGGATAAAAATTAGATCTAGGGTTAGTCAAGTAGTGCTTATGGGTAAGTTTAGGGTAAATCTCCAGAAAATGAATTTAAGTCAATGTAATGTCCTCTGAAATGATGGAAACAGGATTGTGTGTGTGTGTGTTTGAATGGGAAGTGGGAGAGTAAACTTTGTCAGTCTGCATGCGACGGACGAAAAATCAGAGGAACTGTGTGGGCACATTCAAATGACATTTGAATGAGTGTGTGCATGTGTGTGCGCAGGGGTATGTGAGAGGCAGAGAGACTCCAGAGTGCTGACAATAGGCCGATGAAGCTGTATTGCTTGCTACGCTGTTTCTGTGAGCAGACAAAGATTAGAAAGGTCCGTTGCTCTTCCTTTCCCTCCCTCCCTCTTCCCCCGGCAGCAATCCATCTTTACTTCCATCCAGTGAGCCGATCACCCAATCAGTGGCAAAGATCCAAGACTAGGTCAGCAGGGCACATACACTATCTACCACCAAAGACTGCTGTATCATGCGCGCACACACACACACACACACACACAAACACACACACACTCTGTAGGATTATGTAGTCAGCTAAAGCATATAACGAAGAAAGTTCTATGATTGTGGAAACTTGGATAAAAAGGAGCCCTCCAGGATACTCCTTTCTTTAGTCATCCAACAGTAGATAGAAGGGGTGGAGGGAAGGTTTTCTTTACACTCTCTATTTTTGCTGAAGGGAAGGTTTAACATCTTTGTCTTCTAATCTAAATCCAAAATCTGCCGCTGGTTTCAAGGGTCAGTTCATCAAAAACACACAAAAAAAAGGACCCATATTTGTCAATGACCCCTAGTGGCATCTATAGTCATTTTCGATTTTATGTAGCCACATTTTGAGATATGCATATCTGGAAAGACAGATGATCTCAACACAAACAGAATCTTAGTGACAAACTATTACTGATGGGGCTCTGCAGTGCCTGTTGGATGCAAGATGCGTGTGCACTCCCTGAACTTGACATCAGCATCATTATCATTAGTACCTGCACTCTGTCCTCAGAATAGCAATTTCATTTGGTGCAATGATGACAAAGGACGCTATCAAGTTTATCTCACATGTCTATGTTTAATATAGTCATGTCTGTTGTTTGTCTAACTGCTGCCCATACAACACACAGAATGGTGCAATAGGGAAACATTGCACCAGTAATTACTTATCATTAATGTGCAGGCGATTAGCTGCTCATGCTCACTTTGCTCATTGCTTTAAATTGTATTACTGTCTTATCTCTGTATCTGATTAGATTAGAGAGACTTTAACATAACTGTGAAATAACATCATTAAGGACTTTGTTCAAACTACTGCAGTTGCAACAGCTTTGGGAAAAGTTGTGAAATGGTGGGTATAATCTTAATAATCTGCCGCGCTGTGGTAGTGATCACCCCTATTGTTTGGAAAAGACACCCAAGATCACTGGCCGCACCTTAGAGACATTATAAAACCCCCTAAACCTCAGACTTCTGTTTAATATTCTAAGTCCTCCCATTGATGCTCTCAAACCTGCAGCAAATTCTTCAGCCTGAAAGTATCTGATATTGAGCAACAAATCAACTCGCCCTCAAAACAAATTACAGTCAGTACTATGTCACACTCATCTTCTCCAGATAAGTTCACTCTCTCGTGCATCTCTATCTCTCCGTTTGAAATTATTCAGGAAATGAAAACTTCATCCTGTCCCCTGAATATTCTTCCTATCAGATACCTGAGGGACACTTTTAATGGAGTCAGTGTCTTTGTTCTACAACTTAACTTGCTTTCATTGAACCTATTCTGAAAGTGCTAACACTTGACCCTAATGATTTTAATAATGAACACCCCATTTCAAAACTCCCTTTTCTTGCTATATGGCTCTTGTAAAAAAGTGTCCTGTGCTGGAATCTCTTCCAGATGATCAGAACAATGAAACCTTTAATCTTCTATGACTCTATTAGCTAATCGTTAAAATCCATCATTACTCGTCTTCTGTTTTGAGCACTGGGTGTGCCTGGAGTTTTCTAGCACATGATCACTTGTACTGGCTTTGAGGACTACACATTTGCTTTGCTTAGCCATGACTTTTTTCCCTCCATTTACAAGATATCTTTAATTCATCTCATCTAGATTAAATTGCATCAGCAATTCGTAAATCCATCATAAACTTTTTGTGTTCATAGTTCTTAGTAGCTTGTTTCAAATTAGTGATTTAAATCTGAATGCACAGATAAAATTTAAAGGGATAGTTTGAATTATTTAAAGTAGGGTTGTAATGAGGTACTTATTGAAATATTACTTAAAGTACATGGCGGTCAGCACATCACCAGTTTGGAGAAGCAGGGAGGAGTACCTGCAGGGAAGCTAGATTTTCACATCTTAACCTCACCATCAGGCAGCCTTTTACAATGGGACACCACTGCTACATGAGCCAAATATCAGTCTTTTCAGAGCAACCAGACTCCTTAAGGAAAAACTATAATTTTACCTTGTAAAACAGAGGATTTACAGGTCTAACACTGCTTCTATCCGATAGTTTGTTTGTGTAATTGCACAACTTTGGTGAATCTGAACTAATTTTTTAAAACATAGAAGTCACATAATTGCACAAACAAACTAATCGATTTTAGGTGGCTAAAATACATTTTGCTTTTATTATTGACATCAAGATTTGTAATTTTAAATGTTATTTTTGTAAAAGTCTTTGCAGTTTTCTCATCATTATTAAGTGACAAGTGTCATCAAGTGTCAGGTTACATATTAGAAAAATAAAAATGCGGGTTTTATCTGTTGGATCAGTTAGAGATGCAACATTTAACCTGGCAGGTACTAGGTGTTAAAATTGTCAGAATTGAAAAAAGACTAAAAAAAAAATCCTGGTATTGAAAGAGATATTGAGAATCATTTTTTAATACTAGTATTGTATTAATATTTAAAATTCTTGCACATGACAATTCTGCTAGGTGTGAATATTTAGTAACAATTGATCATTGGGACTCGTTTGTGAGGTGCAGTCTGCTCTCATTTAGTGATGTGTAAATCTCCACTTAGTAAACACTTATGCTACAACTAGGCAAAGTTTAAATTTATGACCAGCTGGTTGAAAATTAAACATTAATTTCTATTTTATGCTGATGACACTACAACATATTTCAGCTGTGTTCTGAACAATGGAAAGAAAGACACTGCACTGCCTTTCAAACTGCACACACTGTTCTACTATTTTGTTATATATTTTAGTAGAATGTACATATTTTTAATACTGATTTTCAATTTTCTTTTATTTCTCTGTCCTCTCTATATTTTTAATTCTTGAATGGAAGCACCTGTAATGTGAGCAGTTTCCCTCTGGGGATCAATTAAGTATTTCTGATTCTGATTCTGATGAGCCATTTATAACAGAGTGTCCCTAAATTCTGTGCAGCTGCATGCCAAAAACACTGAAATGTATGTAATTGGCCTCGGCAGTTGGAGACTCCAGATGTCACAACAACTTAGCTCATTATCACTGCGACACTGATAATTGTGAAATTCTGCAATTATTTTTCATTATAATGTTGGATAAACACAACAAAAAGGTTGTGCAATTCTGCATCAAATATGAATTCATTCCCCCTTTACAAAATGCTGTCCAGAGCTGTAACTATCTCTAACATCTTCTCCTCCATCACTTAACATATTGATCATATTCTATCAAAGATGGACAACTGACAACATGCATATTAAATCAACAAAAAAGGATTTTAGCCAGTTTCTTTGCATATTTTGTCCTCAGGTCTTGTTTTCTCTAACTCTTCACAGTATGTGATGCTGATGCAGTGGAGTGTGAACAGCAGAACAGCTACTCAGAATCGAATTTAGGTAGGGAAGCTGAGAAAGAGGGCTCATTACACACATACACAGACACACAACATTGTTAAGGCGACAAGCAAAGAGGACACATATTCCTCTTCTTATACTTTAATACAACTTCTCTCTTGTATCGTGTATGTGTGCTCCCATGTAAGTGCGTATATGCCAAGAAAGAAAGAATGACACATATTCCCAAATGATCTAAAGAAACAAAAGAAAAAAAACCTCAGTGAAATAAAGAGGGAGAGGCGAGGTGCCAAAAAAACAAGCCCACAAGCCATCATAAATAAAGCATAGAGGCATTACGAAGACGCAAGAGTGGGGGGAAAATAATGAGAAAAACAGCCAGGAGAGACTGGGAGGCTGGGCGGCATCATTTCTCTGAAACAGACTACTGATGTCATTTACCCTCTATCAATATTTCACAGCCCTAGATGGACAGACAGGAAGGGATTGGAGGGGGGAGGTGGACAGATGACAGAGATACATAAACGGGAGGAAGAAGGGCTTTGGAAAAGTCGTAAAGATGGACAAAGAGCGTGAAGCAGAGCTGTGGAGATCAAACCAGATACAGAAACAAAGAGAGTGGATCTGAAAGAAAGGGAGGACAGAAATAATAGCCTGATTTTCTTACGCCGCGGGGGTGTAACTCAGAAGTCTTGGGAAAAAAAATTGATAAATGTGTTTGTCCATATTCCTGCTCAGGCCCACAGAGTCTCGACTGATTCATAGCAACGCTGTAATCAGCATCGCACTCTGCCACGTGCACTTATACACTGTTGAATGTTAATAATAACTCCTGATGACAGGGGAAACAAGCCCACGGGCTTAGTGTAATGTAAATGCACGTACACACACACAAAGTGCTACAGGGGTTCATTGCTAATTAGCTCACTGCAAGGCAATAATGACTAACATGCTTCTAGGCCCACTTAACACATCCAAAATTTCACAGCGCTAATAATGTACCATCTGTCTCAGTACTGACCATACAATATGCTCCTCATGGGTGCACTTAACAAATCACTGTACTTTATTAAATTACAACCAGCAGTGGCAGATAAGGTCCACTGGAAACTTGACTGGTGTCCACCCATTAATGCTAAACACTATAAAAATGTATAGGTAGGGCATAAACTTAAACACAGCCATAAAAAGGTGTATATTTAACAGCAAGTAACACATTTGACCCCTGAGGTTAGTTAGTAATACCTAAATTAGGGCTATGACTTAGACTGTATAACTCTAACTCCAAAAAAGTTGGCATGCTGTGTAAAACAC